>ML107037.1:28112-49574 GCA_003697995.1 Taxidea taxus jeffersonii
TTTTTTTATTTTTGAAAATCATAAAATGCCCTATTTGACTTTCGGTGCATGAGCAAAATATATGTATACACGTAAATATTGATTAAAAAAAAAAAACAACCTCTACCTTATCCAACTTCTTGGTAACTTTTTAAAAGGCCAAAAAGAATCACAAGAACTGTGTTTATATCAATACTGAATAACCCAGGTTTAGGACTTTGTGGTAAAATGGAGATAATCAGAGTAGATTCCTGAAGTAAATGTGGGTAAGAGGATAGGGTTGTAGTGATTAATTCAGCCCTGAGCCACCCGCCTCACCATTAGGGTCAGTAGATCCAGCTACTCTAAAGCATATAGTTGTTTGGTAGAGAAGTGGATATACTAGCAAAAGCATGGTATTCTTGTGAAAAGAGAGAAGAATGAATGTACAATATCCCAATCATTCTCTGTCTGCCACAATCTACAACTCTGGCTTCCCAGTCATATTTTTCAAAAATATCCATACCTATCAGATACTCATCCCTTCTCAGAGAGGGGAGCCCCGTATTTCTTACATTTCTATATCCAGTTCCAAATATAGAAACTTTGGGTAAAAAGGTGTTCTCTCCCCCCAGTTAGCTCATATTTCTGACTTAACAGTTTCACGGCCCATAAACTTCATGCACAACCCACAGATCTGGAAATAATACCAAGGTGAAGAGTTTTTATTAGAAGAATTCTTACCAGAACTTCTGCAACCATGGATCCAGTCTTTAGCTGTATATAGATTAGTCCAGATATATTCTGGGATGATCTTCTCTGATCATTGTCTAAGTTTCAGAGTTTTACATTACTGAATGTGATTATAGACTAGTATATATTCATAAATAATTTCTCTAGAAATATTGTATTTTTCTAGATGTCTCCAAGAGTCAAGCTGTCAATAGTTCAGATTTCCCATAGAATTAGCACTCTCACAGAGCCATGCAAGTTCCTTTTTTTTTTTTAAGTTTTATTTATTTATTTAGCAGGAGGAGGGGCAGTGGGAAAAAGAGAGACTCCTCAAGCAGACTCCTCTCTGAGTGTGGAGCTTGATGGAGGGCTCTATGCCATGACCCTGAGATCATGACCTGGGAAAAAAGTCAAGAGTGAGACACAATGAACTGAGCCACCCGGGCTCCCTGAACCATGGAAGCTCTTAAGTGGGTTGTTGTCAGGGGTGCTTGGGTGGCTCAGTTGGTTAGGCATCTGCCTTCAGCTCAGGTCATGATCCCAAGGTTCTGGGATGGAGCCCCACACTGGGCTCCCTGCTCGGTGAAGAGCCTCTCCCTCCTTCTGCCACTTCCCCTGCTTGTGCTTTCTCTCTGTATCTCTCTGTCAAATAAATAAATTAAACAAACAAACAAACAAATGGCTGCTGTCAGTTGCCCAGGATTCAGATTTCCAATGTATTTTCTTCCTAACATTAGGTTTCACTCTAATATAGTTAAAGATTGTGTTTATCCTAGGCCAACTACTCTAGTCAAAGAAAGAATGATTACGTATATTGGTTTTTTAGATCTGGATGGAACTAGAGGGTATTATGTTTAGCGAAATAAGTCAATTGGAGAAAGACAACTATCATATGATCTCCCTGATATGAGGAAGTGGAGATGCAACGGGGGTGGGTGTTAAGGGGGTAGGAAAAGAATAAAGGAAACAAGATGGGATTGGGAGGGAGACAAACCAAAAGAAACTCTTAAGGTCATAAAACAAACTGAGGGGGGGAGGGGTATTGTGAGAGGGTGGTGGGGTTACATTATATGTTTATATAAAAAAATAAATCTAAAAAAATGCATGAAAAATAATTTAGTTTTCATTGTTCTTTATGATTGTCCACGATTAATTTGGAAACTACTCCAAGGGAAGACACCTTGTTCTAAGATTTTGTTTGTCTGTTGGATCATGAAATGGATAATGATGTGTGGAGGATTTTACTTCATCAACTATTCTATAATTGCTAACCATACGGTGTTTGGTAAATGGCTAGTTTTTTTTAAGATTTTGCTAGTTATTTTGCTAGTTTTTAGGATTTTGCTTATCTTTGCAAGAAAGAAATCTAGATAATTTACCTAGACTTTGCTATTTACAAAATTATGACCACATAGGTCTTAGAAAAACAAAAGTTTTTTTTTTTTCAAAACTATATTGTCTCCTGGATTGTTTGTGCTTTACATAATATTAATATCTGTTTATTTGTCTTTTTTTGTTTCAGGATTTATTTATACATGTGGTGGAACTTTAAAAGGACTTAATGGGACTATAGAAAGCCCTGGTTTTCCATATGGATATCCAAATGGTGCAAACTGTACATGGGTAATAATAGCAGAAGAACGGAATAGAATACAAATTGTTTTTCAGTCATTTGCTCTAGAAGAAGAATATGACTACTTATCCTTATATGATGGACATCCTCATCCTACAAACTTTAGGACAAGGTTAGTGTGTTTTGAATGGAAGAATGGAGGGAAAATATGTTATGGGTAAAAGTCCATTTTACACAAGATACTTAATGTTTGTGATACAATTGTAACAAAGTCATATTCATCATTTAATTTTTATTTATTTGGAATTATCTCAGGCACAAATTAGCTCAGTACATTTGACTTCACAATATTAGTATATTAATATTATCTCTCAAAAAAGTGAACATAAATTGAATTATGACCTCTTTAGATTGGTTAAACATATTTGTTTTGTTAAATACTTATTTTCAGGCTTCATTATTAATGAGTAATAACTGTTGATAAAGTGAAAGCATACTATGCATGTGGATACTCAATTTTAATGTACAATGTGCAAAAATATGTAAAAATCAATATTCATATAAAATACATTAATTTTATATAATGTGTATGGTTTAAAAATCTAATTATCTGAAAAGTTGGGAAATTTTATATAACTCAGAAATTTACATTTCTGTCCATAAAAATGAAATTACTTATTTTTAAGCTACTTGATAAAACAGGCGTGAAAATTAGCTGGCACCTGCCTATTATTTAAGTGCTTCTTCAAAATTTCTTCCTGGAATATAGGGCACCTAATTATATGAGAAATTTTCATTGTCTTATCAAAAACTCCTTTTAAATATAAATCAACTCTACTTCAACCAAGTTCAAAATATTACATATTTCATTAAGTCCCAGATTTTTACCAAAGTGTGTAATTTTTTTTAACTATAGTAAACCATTTTTGAACTTTTAATTCAAAATATTCTAAGAAGATAAACCCTTAAGATTTAAAGACTTGTTACATACTTGGCTATGTTTACACTCAGAACAATAGATTAAAAATGTCTGTGTTGTTCCAGACCACATGTTTATGCAAAGAAAAGGTCACTAGATTGATTACTGTTATTTGTTTGTTGCTACACATTCATTTATGGAGTATTTCTAATTTTTTCTTCCCTTACATGAAGTCTTTCAATATCTATCCCTTTAAGAACTATACAGTAAGGCTGACATGTCTAACAGTGTTATTTCATTATCATGGCCAAGATCATTAAAAGCTGAATGTCTTTTGTTAAGGACATAGCACAGTCAAGATAGAAAACAGACAGCACTGTGTACAGGAGAGGGTGTGGGGGGGAAGGTGGGCAGGTATCTGTGTTCACCTGCACATATCCAATCATACATATTACAGGCTAAAAGAGTATAGAAAGAGAATTCTTAGAGTTTCCAGCTGGCTAAAATGATGCATATAAAAGTAAAAGGACAAAACTTTTTGCATATTTTCTTAACAGCAGCATTGCGTGCAATATAACTGATGTAAATATAAAAAAGAAATAAAGCACTCAATGCTACCTGGCAGTTTCTAACTATAAAATCACTGATGGTATGGTTTGCCTAAATATCTATTCTATCTAGATCCCCTTGAAAATGAGAAAACACAGTTTTATTTTTTATTTTACCTTTGCTCCTTTTCTTGAAGAAACAAGTATGGCCTCTGGGAAGTTAAAAAACTTTGTCAGACAGGGAAAATCAATTTTTTCTTTTCATTCTTTCTTTTCTAATTTGTAAATGGGAATAATAGCACTTAATTTACAGAGATGTTGTGTGTACTACAATGTAATGAAAGCTCAATAAATCTAATCCTTAGCATTTATTAAGTCCCCTGTACCTGACACTACCAAGTATTTTGTATTCATTATATTACTCAACTTCTCAAACAGTGTGAAAAGATTCCTGTTATTATTATCAAATTTTACAATTGGGAAAATGAGTCTTACATTACTTGCTCAAGGTTAATTTTGTTGAAAGTATCAAGAGGCAGGATCATCACTGCAAACCAGCTTTGTCTCAGTTTAGAGCTTAAGCTTGTACAAAACAAAACAAAAAATGAAATAAAATTCATAATATATAGTTCATAAATAATGTATATAATCTCCTTGGCTTATGTATTGATATATAAATTAAAGCCTATTTTTGACAAAAATTAATGTATAGATAAATAACAAAAATATTTTAAACATGTATAGCATAAAAAGATATGAACCAAAAGATAAATCACAAATTTATTCTTGGTATTTGTTTTATGGCCTCTCTTCTAATATAAACCTTATATCTCTCATGTGGATATATAAGGCATCTATTGGTTTTTATTCTTAAAGAAATTCTGTTGCTAATGTTATAGCTGATTTTAATTAGAAAGACTAGGGAGAAAAAGTCTAGTGCATAACTTACAACACCTTCCAGACTGTTTATATACAAAGTCTGAAGTTGAAACTGCTGCTGGCAGTTTGATTTATTTTTGTGTCTGTCTCTTTGACTCATTGTTTTCTTGCTTTTTGCTTCTCTCACATTCTCACTTAATGCATGTCCTTATGGTATGTCTGCTGTTCTCTATCTTTTGGAAATTTGATACCTATATTTTGTTATTTTCCATGAACTCCAATAGATATTTTTAATGGCTTGCTATAACTGTCTTACAATAAAGCAGAGAAGATGGTCTAGACAAAATAGGTCTTGTCATTCTTACTTGTGTAAGTGGAGGAATATTGGATTAACCAAACACAATTTCATACTTCCAAAGTATTCTCTGAAATCTCAATTTTTGATGATCCTGCTTATTTTCCTGTGAGTTGTTAATTTATTAAATAAGAGCTGATATTGGGGGTTGGATGTGGTACTTGCATCAACACACCATTAGAGAATTCCTTCATAGTTCTATATTTAGCTTATATCAGATGCTGGTATATTTAAACAATTTGGTTTACTTGATGCAGGAAAGTAATTCTAAGCTTATTTTATTTTTTATGTAAATGTTGTATTTTCCCAATAAAAAATTATACCAAAAGTTAAAAAGAATTATAATCTTATGGGACTATATTTACATATTTAGGATCATACTACATATGTTATTTATGTTCTTATTTAATCTCTCTACATTGAAATATACATATTTCACATGTGACTAGAATTTGTGTTATCAGTTTATCAGATGTTTATATTTAATTATACTATAATTCATTTAATTATTCTATTACAAGACTTTTTTTCTTTTATAAGTAATTCAGATATCAGCAGTAGCTTTAATGCAGATAACTTCAAACCACAATCCCTAGCTGAAAACTATTCCAGAAAACTATTCTACAACCTCAGTTGTAGAATTGACATGAAGAATGCTCAGGACCAGTCAATAGACAAAATAGGTCACAGTATCAAAATGTTCCCATTCACACTTTTTGTTTTGTTAAAACTTTTTGTTTTGTTTTTTTTTGTTTTGTTTTGTTAAAAGTTAAGTTTTAAGAATGTTTAATTTTCTAAAGAAATACCTTCAAAGGTTGTCATTGAAAAAAAGGATGTAGTTATCATAAAGTCATGGTCATAGTGTAGAAATGGCCACAACATGGATTTTATCTTCTTAAATTGCATGAATTTTCATGAATTAATGATGCTATAATGCTAAAGTAAAAGAGGCAAATATAATGCAGCTAAGTGTAAACATATAAAAACTCTTCTTGGGGAAGGCAGGCAATTAAAAATAAACAACTGCTGTACAGAAATAGAAATTTATCTGAGGGGACAGGTAGTGAGGATAGAGTCTGCTATTTTAATTTTTTCCAGTTTAACCAATATCATTGACATAGAACATTGTTTAAGGCATACAACATGACAATTATATATATATATATATGTATTATGTTTTATACATGTTTTATATACTTGAAAGTTGCTAAGAGAACAAATCAGATTCTCACCACACATATGGCAATTATTTGAGCCGATAGAGGTGCTATCCTTATTGTGGTAATCATATATATATATACACAGACACATATATGTACATATATACATACACACACACACATACATATATACATATACATGTATATGGATAGATCATATATATACACATATATATGTATACATGCATACATACACATATACATACATACATACATGTATATGATTACCACAATAAGGATAGCATCTCTATTGGCTCAAATAATTGCCATATGTGTGGTGAGAATCTGATTTGTTCTCTTAGCAACTTTCAAGTATATAAACATAGTATTGTTAACTATAATCACCATGATCTACATTAGATGTCTAAGACTTTTCATTTTATAACTGCAAACTTGCAATATTTGACCAACATCTCCCCATATTCCCAACCTTCAGCCCCTGGCAACACCATTCTACTCAGCTCATTCTACTTTACTTTCTACACCATTACTCTGAGTTTGGCTTTTTTAGAATCCACATATAAGTGATATCTAGAACTAGTGGTTGATTTATCATTTATCAATGGACACTTAGGTTGTTTCCATCTCTTAACTATTGTAAATAAAGCTACAATGAACATGAGAGTATAGATATTTCTTCAAGATAGTGACTTCATTTCCTTTGCACATGTGCTCAGAAGTGAAATGCTAGATCATTTGGTAGTTCTATTTTGAATTTTTAAAAGAATATCCAATGTTTTCCATGGTGGCTGAACAAATTTACAATTCCACCCCCAGTGCACAAGTGTTCCTTTTCTTTGATATCCTCACTAGTACCTGTTATGTCTCTCTCTCTCTCTTTTTTTATGATAATCATTCTAACAGGTGTGAGGTAATATCTCATTGTAATATGGATTTCTAGTTCTCTGATGATTAGTGATGTCAAATAAAATAACTTTTAACTTACCTATTGAGCACTTGTGTGACTTCTTAGGAAAAATGTTTAATCAGGTCCTCTGCCCATTTTTAATTGGATTATTTGTGGTACAAGACAGGGATCAAATTCACTCTTTTGCATATGTTTATGTGTGTGTGCTGGGGTGGGGGGTTCTTCCTTGGCTCTCTATTCTGTTCCACTGGTCTAATTTGTTTTTTGCCAGTACTGTATTGTTTTGGTGACTTAGCTTTGTAATATAGTTTGAAATCAGGAAATGTGATGCCTCCAACTTTGTTCTTCTTATAACTTTTTTCTTCTCACAGTTCTTCTTACTGGATTGCTTTGGCAATTCGGGGACTTTTGTGGATTTCATATACATTTTAGGATTGTGTTTCCTATTTCTGTAAAAAAAATGCCACTGGAATTTTGGAAAGGACTACATTGACTCCACAGAGAATTTTGGGTTAATTATCATTATTAATCATTAACTGTTATATTAATTACTAATTAAGTTATTGATTTTAATAATATTAATCCTTTCTTATACATGAACAAGGAATAGCTTTCCACTTATTTGTGTCTTTATTTTTTTCATCAAAGATTTTTTTTTCAGTGTAAAATTCTTTCACTTACTCGGTTAAATTGATTTCAAAGCATTTCATTGTTTTCAGTGCTATTATAAGGATATTGTTTCCTTTATTTCTTTTTCATTTGTTTCATTTTTAGGGTATAAATATGCAACTGATTTTTGTATTTTTTTTTGTTATTTGCAACTTTACTGAATTAGTTTTTTACTTCTAACAGGGTGTTAGTATCTTTATGATTTTCCATATGTAAGATCATATCATATGCAAAGACAAGTTTACATTTTCCTTTTGCATTTCAATGCTTTTTATTTAAGTTTCTTACCTATTTCCTCTGGCTAGGACTTCCAATACTATATTGAATATGAGTAGTGAGTAGTCAGCAACCTTGTCTTGTTCCACATCTTAGAGAAAAACTTTTCAGCTTTTCATCATGGAATATGATGTTAGCTGTGGGGTCGTCCTATATGGACTTTATTATGTTGAGTTATGTTCCTCTGGTATCTAATTTATTAAGAGTGTTTATCACAGGGAGATGTGAATTTTTGTCAAATGGATTTTCATCTATTGAAATAATCATGTAATTTTTATTTTTCATTATATTAATGTGATACATAACACTGATTAATTTGTATATACTGAAGCATCTTTGCATCCCAAAGATAAATCCCACAATTTATGTATTGGTGGTGTATAATGGTGTAACTGGTGTATAATCCTTTCAATGTGCTGTTGACTTTAGTTTGCTAGCATTTTGTTGAGATGTCTGCATCTATATTCATCGAGGATGTTGGCTTGTAGTTTTATTGTGTTGTCCTTATCTGGCTCTGGTATTAGGGTAGTGGCAGCCTCATAAAATTTGGAAGAGTCCTCCCGCCTTCAATATTTTGGAAGAGTTTTAAAAGGCTGGACTTTAATTCTTAATATGTTTGGCAGAATTCACCAGTGAAACCATCTGTTTATGGGCTTTTATTTGTTCAGAGATAAAGAAAGTTCAGTTGAAGCATCTGTAGGTGAGGCACCCCTAGCAGCTCATGGGAAGGCTTTGTAATGGAGTCCATGATGTTGTAAGTAGATCCTGTAGCAGTATGAAGCCCTCTGAGAGCCATAAATTCCAATCTCCCAACTGGTCTGTGTCCCCCAGTATTCTGGGTGGGATGAAAAAGAAATGGGTCTCTCTGGCAGCATTTTACACAGCTGGGAAACCCGGACTGTCATTCATATATTCTCACTTACCCCATGAGAGAAATCAAGGGGTAAGAAGGCTCATCTGTGTCATCTTGAGGAAAGAATGACAGGTAAAGTGAAACTGTTCCTCTTAGCCACTTTGATGCATCCAGTCTTAAAATTTTTTGCTCCAATGATGAACTGGAACATCTTTATTGGACTCCTGGACTTCTAAAAAGGGTCTCTCGTTCATGAACAATTGTCTAATCAGTGTTCTTTAGAGGAAGATGGGAGAAAACTTTTATTCCACTATGGTGATATTACACAAATTTGAAGTTTCAAATGCTCTGGTCAGAGCCTGCTGAGCAGAACCAGTGAGAGTTGGGATGGAAAATGGAAGAGAGAGATTTCCAAGGAAAAGGACCAACCAGGGCAAACTTCCTAATTGTGGATCATGCATGTGAAGATGAGTATACAATGAGGCCTGAGAACTGATGCAATAGGGCAAGTCTATACAAGACTGAATTTTTTTTTTTTTTTTTTAGTGAGCTAAAAGGCTATCAGAGAGTTTTGAGTATGGATGTGACATGACCTAACTTGGGTCACCACCAACATAGTCAACTTTTGTGCTGCACAAAGTTGCCAGGCCTTGGATCCAATAATCCAGCCTGTGCTACTTTAGTCAGGCTCAGGGCCCTACCCCAACCCATGGTACTATTTCAGTGTGGGGAAAGGAGACTCATTTTTGAAATACATTCACAAGAAGGAGGTCCTTTTGCAATTTCTACCACCAGTAAGGTCACATTTTGCAATTCCCATAAACCATGACCAGTTTCATTTTAGAATCTGAAAAGATCACTTAAGCTATTTTGTGGAAAACAAACTCTGTCAACAACTAACAAAAAGTTACCATTTATTGATATAGTGAATTCTGTGAGAGAGGTAGATATGAGATGAGTAACAAAAGTTACATAGTATGCAACATCATTATATATAACTCTATTCCATTTCACCTTCAGGAAAAGTATTTTGTATGAAAATGTGAATTTTTTGATATTTAATGGCAGTGAAGAATAAAAAAATTTTGAGAAAATTAAATTATCTAATATAGTATAACTTCTCAAAATTTATTTGTATAAATTTAATTTCCTATCATTATAAAGCTTAACCAAAATATATAAAGGTTACAAGATGTGTCACTATGAATAAAAACATTTTCTATGATTAAAATGTACATCAAATAAAATAAATATTTAAATAATTATCAAAGAAGATCAGTTTCAAGATATATAAAACAAAAGTCATAAGGTACTTAATATAAATAACTTTTAAAAATATGAAAATTATAGGGACGCCTGGGTGGCTCAGTTGGTTAAGCAGCTGCCTTCGGCTCAGGTCATGATCCCAGCATCCTGAGATCGAGTCCCACATCGGGCTCCTTGCTTGGCAGGGAGCCTGCTTCTCCCTCTGCCTCTGCCTGCCACTCTGTCTGCCTGTGCTCGTTCACTCTCTCTCCCTCTCTCTCTGACAAATAAATAAATTAAAAAAATCTTTAAAAAATATGAAAATTATAGTCATGTGAATGGAAATATGCTAAAATATGCACAGGGAGTTCACAAAAGAAAAATGTTAAATTAGTAATGTAAAATAAGAAACTAGTAAAAATAAATCTTGGTATCTGTCAAAAAAACAAATAAAAATAGCAATTTAATATTTTTCAAGCATAAAACTAAGACCTAAACAATTGTAAACATTGTTGGTGAAGATATTTAGGTACTTTCCTGTATGAGTAATGGGAATGTCAATCTATGTACTGTTTCTGAAGGACTACAACAATAATAACTAATAATTAAGATTATTACTTATCATGTCAATTAATCAAATGTCTCCTTCCCCAAATTAGACACAGAATTTGTTTTGCTGTTTTGTTTAAAGTAGCAATATTATGAGTGTTTTATGATAGAGACCAGTGAAGAAAATGCAGCAATTAGATAACAAATCTTATAAGAATTTTTATGGATAGAGAAAGGGTTCACAATATATTACTGGCTAGAATAAAAAAAAGACTGTAAAACAGCATGCTTAATAATATAGGACAGCTTGTGCATTTGTGTCTGTGTTTGTTTATGAACTGAAAGATTTACTCCAGAATGATAATTGTGGCTATCTTATGATGATGGGGCTATGAGGGTTTTTCCCCCCTTTTTTACTAGTTTTTGAATTTTAAGATTTTTACCTTGGGTACCCAGAGACATTAGAAAAAATTAGTTTTCTGGATCCTTTATGTATCTTCTAAATTTTAAGTATATTTTTCTGACATATATTACTTAGTGATTTAGGATTTAATTTTTTTAAAGATTTTATTTATTTATTTGACAGACAGAGATCACAAGTACGCAGAGAGGCAGGCAGAGACAGAGAGAGAGAGGAGGAAGCAGGCTCCCCGCTGAGCAGAGAGTCCAATATGGGGCTTGATCCCAGGACCCTGGGATCATATCCTGAGCCAAAGGCAGAGGCTTTAACCCACTGAGCCACCCAGGCGCCCCTAGGATTTAATTTTTAAACTGGAAGAGAGAATATCATTTTAAATATGAGTCCTGACTAAGTCCACTCTCAGTAAATTAGACCTTCAAATAATCAAAACCATTTCAGAAAACTTTATTTTTGAAATTTTCAAATTCACAACCTAAGTTTACACACTTAATAATATAAAGGGATTGTGAAAAAACAAAACAAATTTTTAAAGTTAAACAATTTGATATCTCAATAATTATGTGAGTCTGTCTATATAAAGGGATGGTGAAAAAACAAAACAAATTTCTAAAGTTAAAAAATTTGATATCTCAATAATTATGTGAGTCTGTCAAAATCATTTTATTTTTTTCTAAATAGTTCTTTCTTTTATTTTCCAGATAATGGCCCTAAATCAATAGAGACAAACTTTAAGCATGCATATTTATATGTGAACATCTTGTTCTCTATGTTGACTAAGTAGGCAACAATGAATTATACTTTGAATTAAGTTAATATATGTTAGAATCAAAACTTTATTTATAATTGGGTCATTAATTTTCTATAGCTCAATATTCAGATCTTAAGTGTAGAATTAGGTTTGATTAAGCATGTATAAACTCATGTAACATCCCTATTAATCTACTGATATTTTCATCATTCCAGACAGTCCTATCCTAACTCCTTTCCAGTCCATCCCCTCACTTCGGAAGGAACCACTGTACTAATTTGCTTTGCCAGGGATTAGTTTGCCCCTTCTATATTTATATTCATAGAAATTGAATGCTATACAATGTACTTTCTGTATTTGGTCTTTTTCATTAAGCATATTATTTTTGAGACTCATACACACTGCTCTGTCAACAGTTTATTCCTTTATATTGTGGAGTAACATTTCATCCCATGAATTATTTTTCTGTTAAAAAAAAGTTTGCATTTTTTTAAAGTTTGGAGGTATTCTGAAAGAAGATGCAGTTGATATACTCTTCATGTCTTTCTGTGGATGCATTTTTCACTTGTCTAGATAAATACCTAGTAGTAGAATTGTTGGATTATTGGGTAAATCTTTGTTTAATATCATAAAATACTCCCAAATAGATTTTCAAAGTGTTTGCACTACTTTTTATTCTTTTTTTTCATTCTTTTTTTGGAAAGATTTATTTATTTGAGACAGAAAGCAAGAGTTGGGGGAGGGGCAGGAGGAGAGGGAAAGAAAGAATCCTTAAACAGACTTCCTGTTGTGCATGGAGCCTGAGTACGCTCAGTCTGATGACCTGTGAGATCATGACCTGAGCCGAAATCAAAACAGCTGCTTATGTGACTGAGCCAAACAGGTCCCCCAAGCCCTATTTCATATTCTGCCATTATTGTGTAAGAATTCTGATTGCTCCACATCATTGCCAACATTTGAGGTTGACAATCTCATTGTGTTTTTATTTTGCATTTCTGTGATGACTAATGCTATTAAGCACTTTTCTTTGGTGCTTATTGAGCATTTATTGCTATATCTTATGAAGTATCTGTTCAAACTTTTTGTCTGTTTTTAATTGGGTTTGATTTGTCTTGATATTATTGAATTGTGTCTTTATTCAATTCTTATACCATTTTTTGACAAATATATACATTGCAAATGTGTTTTTCCAATCTTTAATTTTCTTTTCATGTTGTTACACATCTTTTGATGAGCTGAAATTTTTAATTTTAGAGAAGCCCAATTTATTAGTTTTAAAATTTGTTAGTCCTTTCTAGTCTGATAAATAGTTACTTATCCAAAGATGAAAAAAGATTCTGCTACATTTTCTTCTGAAACTTAGGAACATTATCTTTTATATTTAGATCTATGATAAGCCCTGAAAGTGTGAAGTCTATGTTCATTTTACCCTCTGTGGTTATTATAGTGAGTAAGAATTAAGATGACCTACATATTAAGAAATCCTGGAACTGACAGTTCAATAATTATATTGGATTTGATTTTACTGAGCACAGTTACAATGAAGCATATTTCAAGTAGCTTTTAAAAATGACTACTTGATCAACTAAATTTTGCTAGAGAAAGCTCTAACTTTTTTTAAATTTCTATCATAAAACTACCCCTTATTGTTGATTTTTTTTACTTTGTGACTAGCCATAATCTATTTATATCTCCTTGGTTATAGTTAAAAAATATATTTCATTCTCTGGCCAAATTCTCTGAACTTTATTCTTTTATTGTTATTGAATATTATTTATTTATCCAATTTTTTTTAGTAATGTGAGGGATAAATATAATAGATGTAATACATCTTATCATAATTTCTTATTTAATTTTACAAACTCACTGGATTTTTGACATAACTCTAGAATCCACAATCCTAAGGGACATAACAAAGGAATAATAATTAGAATGAATAGAGAACAAGCCATAGCTTGAGTTCCCATTTGTGCAATTGATAGACTTTTCCTCCTTCAGAAAATGTTGGCAGTGTCCCCATAAATGTTCCTGAGCAACAAATATAGTTTTCTTCTTACATGATTAATTTTGTGTTGTTTTATTCTCCTTTGCTCATTTAACTTCCCATGTAACTTCTTAACAGTCATGTTAAAATCTCTCCTCTTCCCAATTGCTTTTTCTTATATTGTAATGCAATGATCTGCCTCCTTTCCTCTAAGTGTAATATTGAGGTAGAGAACAACTTTCACACACAAAAATTTATTAGAAAATATCTAAATGACGTTAGACAACAGAAACAAATGGGCATAGGGTATACTTTTATGACACTGCACCCTTGGTTTAACTCTACTCCAAAGTCCCCACCTGAAGGCTGTCAGGTTTGATTGAGATGATAAGACCTAACCAAATCTGTTGACTCAGAAGTCTTCCCCCTTCAGGTTAGAATCAGTCCTTGTATTCTGATTATCTCTCTTGTATAATAAAATGTTTGTGAAATACAGAGGCTCTAAGTCCTTGACCCACTGGCATAGATCACTTGTGTGTATGTTGTGTGAATGGTACGTGTAAATTGCATGTGATATTAACAACTATTTACTCAATGCATAAAGAGAAGCAATACTAGGTTTTTCTTATTTATGTATAATATTAATGAGATCTGCAAATGACAACATGGATTTTGCTTACTATTAATACAACTATGTCCTTGGTGATGGTGATAGCCTTGTATAAAAAATACAGACATCATAAAACACAGAAATTGAGGGTAGGAGTGGGTTTTTCTATGAACACATTTGAGAAGGATGTTATATTTTGGTTACTACCCTCCTTTCTAATGGTTTAATTTACTAAAGACTTATGGCATCACCATAGGGCATGTAAGTGAGTTAGAAAAAAAAAACAATTAAAATTTTGATGCACCTTAGGCAGTTAATGACTCTTCTCATTCGATATGATTTCTCACTTTGGAGCATTCAAATTAATGATTGGATAGATCTCAAGGACAGTCAGGATTTCTAGAACTTTTTGTCAACATAAAAGAGTCTTTCAAATCTGAGTAAGGCAAGGATTCAAGAGTAAAAACAATCATTTGTTGTTTATACCAGGCATGTTGCCAAAAAGAATTGAGGTTGCTTTGAGTGAAGAAATAGACTAAATTAAACCATTAAAACAGGGGTTAAATTATAAAACAAAAGATGTCAACAAGCAAATTTAAACACTTTGTTCTATGAATTATATTTATTCAATCTTTTATAGCAAATCTGTGAAAGGTTTACTTCCATTAGCTGCTTTCAGGAATACAGCAGATATTTTAAAAGCAAACTATATATGGTGTTATAAGTCACTAACTAGTGATATTTGTTTTGCAAGTCACTTACTCTCCATAAACATTCATTTTTTTTATCTGTAAAATGGCATAATCAAAATACGGGTTTTTCTCACAGAAAGCTACTAGATGTTCTTATATATATAAATGTTTTGAATAACAGAAATTTTCAGATAGTAATCTAAAACCCCAAATAGAATTTTTAAATCAGGCATCCCAGATGAACTCTTTGTGAATTCATCTAAATTTGTTAATATATGATAGTCTAAGGGAAGCTACAAATACTCTACATCTATTAAAATGGATCATTTTTCTGAATACACTATGTCAGGCTATATATATACAATTCTCATAATATCATTTCAGAAATTCTTCCCAATATGCCTACTATACAGATGAGAAAAATAATTTTGAAAAAGTTCAATAATTTCTTCAAAATCATAAAATTAGATTTTTAATACATGGAAGTCTGAATCTCAATGGCACAACTCATTAGTTACATTTATTTACATTTCAACCAAATCATTTTTAGAATGATTGATTAGGTTTACTGTAAACTAGAAAACCACAGAATCAGATAACTTTTACTGATCACTTATTTTATAGTCATTTTACTAAATGCAAATTCAAAGGTCAAGAACATTAAAGGACCCGTATTTATATCAGAGTCTACTTTAAAAAAATCACCTATTTGTTGTTATGAAACAACATGTACCCAAAGATCTATTTTTGTCATAAAAGTTATTGTATATAGAAAAATAAATGTTTAAAGTTTGGTGTTCTTAAGATAGTAGAAGATATTGAGCCGACAGAAAAATAATTAAATTTATCAACATAAAAACTAAATAATTAAGTGCATGGTCATGTGTGTTATCTTTTTAGAAATGCTGAAGTCTTTTCAATTGTATTTTAAATGATATATTTTAAAAAATCATAAGTTAACTGTGTATAAATTCAAAAATGTTATTTAAAAATTCTTGATTTGATTTTATAAAATATAATAATACTAATTTGTTTAAAGATTGGGAAGATAAAAATTAAATTCAAATATTCAAGAAATGTACATGATCATTTTCTAAATAATATTTCTTAGCAAATGCAGATTTAAAAGATTAACCTTGGAAAATAGAAGGGATCATTAATTTGTACACACACATACAAAAACATAAAGACTACAAAATCAGTGGCAAAATCTAGTATTTAAATATTATCATTAACCTATATTAAAATTAATGCATTATACTTATATGCTTCTTTTAAAATTGCTTTTTTGAGGTATTTGAAAATCAAAACAAAATTTCAGAATCATTCTGTATATGTGAAACTCTGGTGGACAGAAGAACTAAAAACTGCACAGAATGTGGAACTTGTCAGAACAGCTACCAATATATATGTGGTAATTTCTTTTAATGCATGAACCAATCATAGCAGCCTCATTTCGTTCATTTTTAAAATAATATTTTTTAGTTACAAAAGTCAAATTATTTTTGGATACAAAATATCTCAAATTATTTTGGGAATGCTAGAAAATACTAAACCAAAAAAAAAAAAAAAAAAAGCAATATTAATACAACCCACTGCTCACCAGATCTACTGGGATACTGGTACTAAGTTACCATTTAACAGATTAGTTTCATTTCCACATGAATGTCCTGTATACTCTCTTAAAAATATTTTTTTACATAAAAATACATAAGTACGTAAAATATAATTTATGAAGGATTATATTAGAATGAACACCAATAAGCCTACCACTTAACCAGGACAGTGCCAATATTTGTTTCTTCCCTATCTCCTCCTGGTCTTACTCTGACTTTTCACCAGAAATAAATATTCCCATATTAAGGCCATCTCTTCCTTAATTAAAAAAATATAGTTTAATCATATATGAATGTAACTTTAAACAACATAAAATTTAATTTTGCTTATTTTATAGTTTTATAGTTTTCTGACACTTGTATTTTGACTCAACATAAGGTCTCTAAGAGTCAGCCAAATTGTGGCACATTGCTGTAGTTTATCCATTTTCTTTCAGCCTAACGAAGTTATCACAATTCAATTATGATTATAATGTACTTTGTATATTTTCTAGAAGACATTCATTTGTATTGTTTTCAGTTTTGTTTTAACAGATAATGTGGCTATGAGTAACCTTGTCTGTATCTGTGGCACAGAGTACAAGAGATTCTCTTAGATCTGAGTGAAGGGCCGATTCAGTGTATAGAGAAGATACAATTGTTCGAATTTATTCAAATTTATGTAAAGCTAATTGCTTTCCCAAGTGGTCACACCACTTTACAATATCACCAACAATGCATAAAAAATTATTTATAATGTGTAATATCTCTTGACATATTCAGCACTTGATAGCTAACAGAAATCTTAATTTTGATAATCCATTGGTTGTAAAATGCTGTGTCATGGTTTGAATTTGTATTTTCCTGTTTGCATGAGATCAGACTTTTTAAAAAAAATTTGAGTGTAGATGGCACAATGTTTCATTAGTTTCAGGTGTACAACATACTGATTCCACAAGTTTATACATTATGCTAATGTTCACCACAAGTGTAGCTACCATCTGCCACCATACAACTCTTTCACAATATCATAGACTATATTTCCTACACTGTAGCTTTTTCCTATGACTTAGTTATTCCATAACTGAAAATTTATATTCCCACTCTCCCTCACCCATTTTACCAACCACATCCCCTCTGGCAACCATAAGTTTTTTCTTTGTGTTTTTAGGTTTGATTCTGCTTTTTTGTTTATTCATGTGTTTTGTTTTTTAGATTCCTCATGTGAGTTAAATCATATGGTATTTGTCTTTCTCAGTCTGAGTTACTTCACTTGGCAAATACCCTTTAGGTCCATAGCTGTTGTCACAAATGGCAAGGACTGATTCACTTTCTGACACTATACATTAAAATAAACTCAAAATGGATTAAAGATCTAAATAGGAGAGTTGATATCATAAAACTCCTAGAAGAGAACATAGATGAATTCATTTGACATCAGTTATAGCAACATTTTCTACATATGTCTTCTAAGGCAAGGGAAACAAAAGCCAAAATTAACTACTGAGATTATATTAAAATAAAAAGCTTTTGCATAGCAGAGGGAATCATCAACAAAACAAGAAGGCAACCTACTTAGTGGGGGAGAATATTAGCAAATAATACACCTGATAAGGAGCTAATATCCAAAATATATAAAGAGCTTATCTAACTCAACACCAAAAAATATATGTATATATAACCCAATTAAAAACTGGGTAGAGGACTTGAATAGACATTTTTTCCCCCAAAAGGAGACATAGAGGGTCAACAGACACAAGAAACTCAATATTACTAATCATCAGGGAAATGCAAATCAAAGCCACAATGTCATATCACTTACACCATCAGAATGGCTAAAATAAAAAAGACAAGAAATAATGAATGTTGATGAAGATGTGGAGAAAAAGGAACCCTCATGCACTAGTAGTGGGAACGCAAATTGGTACAGTCACTATGGAAAACAATATGAAATTTCCTCAACAAATTAAAAATAGAATTGTCATATGATCCAGTAATTCCACTACTGGGTATTTACCCAAAGAAAATGTAGACACTAATTCAAAAAGATATGTGCATCCCTGTTTATTGCAGCATTGTTTACAATACCCAAGATATGGAAGCAACAGAAGTGTTCATTGATAGATGAATGAGCTTATTGCCTAAGGTTTATATAGATTTAACATATTAATAAAAGGGTCAAATAAAATTCCTTTTTTTTTTTTTGGCCATGAAAAGCTAAAAAAAACCTAGTTATATTTTTCTGGAAGCAGATAAAGAATGATCACGTTGGGATGAGGTTAGAAATAAGAAGTTTGATTTGGTTATGTTAATTTTAAAAGCCCTATTGGGCACACAACTAGCAACACCAAGTGGGCATTTGGATATAAAAATCTGGAGCTGAGGGAAGAAGGAAGCAGGCTAAAAATTATGGCTTTAGATGGGAATACATGAGAGAGAAAAGATATCTAAGGACGGAGGTCTGATCACTTCAGGTATAGAGATCAAGGAGGTCAGGAAGAGGCATCAGAGGAGGATGTAAAAGATAAAGGCCAGGGAAGTAAGAGGAAACTAAGTGAACAAGGTATCCCAGGAACAAAGTAAAGAAAGTAGGAGGCACAATGAGGACCTATGACAAATGCTGAGGCAGCACCCTCCTCAAGTTCCCTGAGAGTTGGGAATTGCCCGTTCGGTTTGGAAATAGGTCATTTAAAATGGGTAAAAGTTATTTTTCTTTCTTTTTTCCTTTTTCTTTTTAAAATTATGTTAGTCACCACACAGTAAAATGGATAAAAGTTATTTTCTCTAGCAGTGTGAAAAAAAAGTCAATTTGAAGCAGAAAAGTTCAGGAAAGAGTGTGAAGAAACAAAATGGAAACTATAGTGACAGACCGTTGTGTATACAAAGAACTGTTAGGGCAAAGTTGATAACAGAATATAATTTAGGGGGTGCCTGGGTGGCTCAGTGGGTTAAGCCTCTGCCTTCAGCTTAGGTCATGATCCCAGGGTCCCGGGATGGAGCCTTTGGCTTAGGTCATGATCCCAGTTTCCTGGATGGAGTCCCACATCAGGCTCTTTTCTCAGGAGGGAGTCTGCGTCCTCCTCTCTCTCTGCCTTCTGCTAAGCCTACTTGTGATCTCTCTCTCTCTGTCAAATAAATAATAATAATAATAAATAAATAATTTTAAAAAAAGAATATAATCTAGAGGAAAATGTGGGGAGGGCAGAATTTATTTTAATTATATGTATATTTACATATATATATAATATTTATTTGTTGGGAAATAATCATATTTCAGATAATGGGAATGACTATCCTACATGGTCATGTCTGAGGTGGATGTTTAGGAGCATGTCTTTTTTTATGGCCTGCAGAGCTTCCTGCTAGTTCAAACTTGTATTAAAGCTCACTCAAAAGCTGTTTTTATCCTGGCTTTCAATGCATTTGGTGATATAATTCACACTAATTCAGTAAGCTTGTGATCATTTTGCTTTCCTAAAGTCTCATATGTCAGTAATTATATGCAAAGTCTCAGATTTTCTTTTCTAAACATAATTCTAACACCTTTTAAAAATTTTTCCTCTTTTTTTTTTTTTTTTCTCTCTCAGATTACTGGTGGCTATTCTGAAGTCATAGAAAACATGAGAATTTTGTGAGAGGATGGCACTCTTAATCTTATTGTTGTTTAATAACTTTGAGGCTCCTCATTCTCTGACCCTTTCTCAATCTTGTTTAATAATAATATTTGTATCTAGAAGAAGTTGGCTGTCCCCGTTTGAGAAGGCTGGTATCTCTAAACTTTCTTCTCTTTGATCTCTGCTTAAAAGCCAGACAGATCTTGCTTGAACTTTTTTTTTTTCTTATAATATATATCTACATTGTAGTATACCTTAAGGGCAAATATATTGTAATATATTTCTAAAAGCAAGCAATGTCCAGAAAGTGAGTATGGGAAAACATTGTCTGCCTTTAGAAATTTACGTGTTATCCTTCCTTCCCATTTGCCACCTCCATATTAGGCAGTTCTACCATCTATAATATGGGCTAAGACCATAGCCCTTGGGACTCCTGGGTGGCTCAGTTGGTTAAGTGTCTGCCTTCAGCTCAGGTCATGATCCTGGGATTGAGAGTCCCCTATTGGCTCACTGCTCAGTGGGGAGTCTGCTTTTCCCTCTGCCTCTGCCTGTCCCTCCCCCTGCTTGTGCTTGCTCTCTCTCTCTCTCTCTCTCTGTCAAATAAACAAATAATATCTTTTAAAACAATACAAAAAAACAAAGTCACTGGAGAGAAAATACTTTACAAAATGCTGTACCACTGCTTAAAATCAATCTTTACATTTATTGCCTGTGATATTTATTTCCTCAATACCCATTACTCACCTGCCAAGCCAGTGCCACATATATTATACTTTTTTGGGGGGGAAGCTTAACACAAATAACTATTCTACAATTTTTTAAAAAATAAGCACAAGCAACAAAAACAGGATAGAAAATAATTCTAGTTTTATACTGTCTTTATTATAAAAAGAACTATTAAATATTCCAGATTTAAATAATGAGATGTCTCCAGAAAGTCAGATGAATCCTTTTATAAATGAAATCTTTTTTTTCTTCCTTTGATAGACTGACAGTATTTCAATTTATATGCATTCACTAAAGCAATTTTCAGTAAAAAAAAAAAAAAGTGTTATTTTCACTCCCATCTCCCTTTAACAAGTTAAATAAAATAGCAACTCATGGACATAACATTTTGATATAGTCATGTGTGCAGACATCTCCTCCAGGGGAAT
>ML107038.1:0-42883 GCA_003697995.1 Taxidea taxus jeffersonii
GCGGGCGTCTGTCCGCGCGGGGACCTCGGCCCGTCCAGCCGCCGCAGGAGGTGTCCGGTGAGTCCGCGGTGATCCGCTGCCTGCTGGGCCGGGCTCCGCTCGTCCTCCCTCGTGGCTGGGGCTCTGGCAGGCTGTCGAGCGCAGGCTGTCGAGGACTCAAGCCCCCACATTCGGGGCAGCCGCCGTAAGCTGGCACCAGGCAGTGCCTTCTCTGTGCGGATGCTGGTGGCGCCAGGGCCTGGAATAACCCGGACTCTGGGAGGTGGCTGTGGGGTCAGCCGGGCCCTCAGACCCTGCTCCCCCCCTCCCCCCACCGGGGCCTGGGCTGCCCGTGGGTGCTCCCCCCCGTCTGTCACTCGTCTCTCCCGGACAGTTCCCCCGGCTCGGGGCTCCCGCTCCCACACAGGGCACCCCCGGGTGATGGGTTCCCTCCCGAAATTCTTTCAGAGGTGGCCAGGTGAACCTGCTCGGGCCCGTCTCTGAACTGGGGGCCTGACAGTTCCGGGCTTCCCCCGCCACGGACTCCCCTGCTCAAGGTCCCGGGCTCTCCCTGGGCACTCCCTGCTTGGGTTCCCACCTCCCGCCGCGCCTGGCAGGGGGGCAGGTCACCCGCCTCTGCAGGCCAGCTGCCTCCCCGTGGGTCCGTCCCAGGCCCTGCGAGGAGGGAGCCCCCGCCCACAGTCTTTCTGAGGAGGAGCCTTTTCCTGCCTGGGGCACGCAGCATTCCTGCAGGCGGCCCTGCAGCATGCTCGCGGCTTCCCACACCTGTGTGCGCCCTGATCTGGCAGGGCGATCCCAGTCCTGCTGCCCGGGGCAGAACAGACCTGAGGTGCGGGTTAAGGTGGACGCCCAGTACCCCTGAGACCCCCTCCTGTTGCCCAGCCTTGTTGGCCGACCCGCCCTACTCCACATCCCAGGCTCCTCTGACCTGTATCTGCCCTTGTGCAGTCCACACCCTGGGAGCCAGTCTCGGGCTGCAGGGGGCACTGTAGTCTGTGGAGACAGGGCCTTTCCTCGGCCTCCGTCTCTGGCCTTAGGGACTCCCCCCAGCCACGAGCACACCCAGAAGAGAACTTCAAAGCTCCCACAGGAGGATTCCCTCCTGCTTGCAGAGTCCATCACTTTCTGGGCCCACGATCGCTATGACAGAGCCCAGGAGCCCCCCACCCCCAGAGTTGGCAAAAACCTGAGACAGCGGTCCCCTGTGTTAGCGATGCTGGCCCTGGTGCCCAGCCCTGTCCTCAGGCCCCACCACCCTCCCCAGCTGCAGGGACTTGGGGTGGTGACGAGGAGAGAGCCAGCCCATTCCATGAGCTCGGACAGACGAGCCTCGTCAGAGTGCTGAGGCCCCGGGTCCCAGGAAGCTGGCAGAACATGGCGATGGAGACTGTGCAGCACCGGCCAGGCCCATCCCTGTGCCTGGACCCCAGGGAGGAGGAGCTCAGCTCCCACACCTGGACGCCAGGAGGCGGTACTCGGTCCCTAGTCCTGGCAATCCAGGGCCAAAGACGTGGTCCCTATGGCTGAACCCTGAGAAGGACAAATGTGTCCCCCACGCACAGAACTCAGAAGTGATGTGTCCATACATGAGCGTGGCCATGTCAACTGAGGCCACATGAGCTGGTGCCACCTGGACCGAGGCCAGGTGTGTGGGCACCACAGGGACCTAGCCACCACCTGGGCTGGGGGGGTCCTATGACCCAAGGCCACATATGTGGGTGACACGATTCGAGCATGCGGTGAGGCCGTGTGGACTGAGGCCACGTGAGCAGGTGGCACGTGGTCCGGTCTCTCTGGAGGGCCCTAACAGCAGTCACCAGGAACGCCGCATAGCAGGACGCACAGGGGCCGCCCAGCCTCCGTGGGGGCGCCCGAAACCCCTCCTCACGATCTGGGCCTCTCCCCTTGGTGGGGAGATGCAGCCTTCCCGCTGGACCCGGCGGGTCGCCCCCATGCATGTTGGCGTCGTGCTCTCCCCTTCTCAGAAAGACACCGACTGGCTGGGTCAGACCCCCTGAGCGGCCTCACTTCCCCGCCGGCACAGAGCAACTCCCGCGGGCCGGGGGCCGGGGCTTCTACGTTGGGTTGAGCCCACTGTCCACCGCCCAGGCGGTTCCGGAAACCCGAGGCGGCCACGAGGAGCCGCGGGACCGGCCCGCAGGGAAGCAGAGGGGCCGCTCCGGGCCGCCCAGCGTGTGGTTCTCGCCCGCCGCCCGCCGCCCGCTCGCCCCGCGCTGACCTCCCGGCCGGCCGGCTGCCCTGTCTGGTTAGAGACTGAGAGCACCTCGGAGGAGGGGAGCCGCCAGGATCCGCGTGGCGTGGGGCCCGCGAGCGGGAGGCTCGGCCGTCAGCCTGAGCCAGGCGCCGGGCACTGACGAGTGGCTGAGAACCCCTCTCGTGTGTCACATGCCGAACGTGTCCCTGGGGCCCCAGCTGGTGGGGGTTCCCACGGGGACAGCACCACGGTTCCAACGGGGATGGGGGAGGCTGCCCAGTGCCGGCCTTGGACGTGTCTGCCTAGAAGCGACTCGGGTCGGTGCTGTCCACATTTCTGTGTCTGGAACACGTCCCACACCGGGCCTGGTGTCACGGGACGGAGGGCCTCCCCCTCCCTGCGGATCATCAGTGTGTGCTGAGGCAACCCCAAGTGCCAGGGGCCCCCGGGAGCGCAGCAGTGCGGGTGCGTGCCCTCCGGGGGGAAGGGAGCCGTCCTTTCCCGGGACTTTCCCCCGAACTGTAGTCACAGCAAGCGATGGAATCAGTGCGACGCAGTAGAACGTAGTGTCCCTGAGCCCCTCTGTGGGTACGGCCGGGGCACTAAGTGACATACCGGGTGCGGCTGTCACCACCGTCCCAGTGTTCTTCACTTCCCCAAACCACGTTCCCTGAGCCACGTCCCCATCCAGTTCTTGACAACACAGAGGGCTGCCCCGGCCCAGAGAGGCCAAGGGCCGCGGTCCCGAGGGCCGGCCCCAGCCGGCGTCCGTCTCCTGCGCCCTGTGACAGTCACACCGCGGGAAGAGCAGAGCCGCCGCCCTCTGCACACGACGTTCCCGTTGGAGTCGCACGTTGCTGTCCCTGTGCGAATCAGCTCCCCTGAAGCTGAGTGGATCCTGACCCTAAGGGGATTCTCCAGGATGTGAGGCCAGGAGGGAAGGGACTGTCGTCAGGGGGAGGGCAGAGGGGGCCCCCGCCGGGGAAGGTGTGCAGCGCGGGGGCTGGCGCTCGGCGTGCCTTCCCGTCGGCGAGCGCGGGACGAGCGGCGGGGGCCCGGCCGCCTGCAGGAACCTGGTCCCCGTGCTCTGTCCTCCCAGAATAAACCACTGAGAGACAAGCCGTTGTCAGCCCCGGTTAGAACCGTCCAGACGCAGCGGTGCCTGCGTGTGGGCCCCCCCGGGGCGCCGTCAACAAGGCGGTGGCGGCGGGAGGCGGGCGCGCTCACCCTGTGCTCGGGCTTGCAGGCGTCCTGGGCCCCCGGCAGAGGGAGGGAGGCCACAGGGCCCCCATGAGGCTGGCGTCCCCGCGTGTGGAGGCCAGACCGGGGGGTGGGGGTGGGGACAGCCCAGAGGCACTGCCCATCAGTTCCGCAGGCAAACACGAAACCCCCCCCGGGAGGTTAGCAGAGTCGGGGATGGGGTGAGCAGCCACGTGTACGCGGGAGAACGCAGTCCCCGTTTCCCCCGGGGTGCGGAGTCGTGGAGTGACCCTGTTCGCCCAAAGCGGGCAAGTGCACAAGCGCTAACATCACTTCTCAAGTGCGGGCGTGTGAATCAGGCCGTGACCGCGGTGGCCAGGTGCCCGAAGGTCACTGTGGCCACGGCAGGCAATGACGCAAACACGCCAGCCAGGACCTCGCCTTCCTGTGGGGTCTGTGCCAGCAGCGCGCCCGCGGGGACACCGGGTGTACGGACACTGAAACGCGGCACATCCAACACCCGGGTCTGGTCTGACAACTTCAAAGTGAGCGAAATTACGGAAGACCTAGTACCTGGGCACCAGGTCCTGCGAATGTCCGGAGCTGTGGGGCCCCGGGTGGACCCCAGCACGGGCAGGAGCAAGGGCAGGGTCATGGCCCACGGCCAGCCCCGTGGTCAGCCCCGTGGTGGCACAAGTGAGCACCGCGAGGGAGGGACAGGTGGACGGTGCAAACAGGCCCCCCTCCTGGGAAGTAAGGAAATGCCCCGAAAACTGGTGGACCCGGGAAGGGGCTGAGTAAACAGGTGTCAGCATAGGTGAGGGTGTGCGGCACGGATGGGCAGCCCGGTCTCGGGGGCTCACTTCCTGGCCACAGGGCACGGCCTGCGCGGCTCACCGTGCGGTGCTGTCCTCCCGGAGCCGGGCCGACAGGGTGGCCGCCCTCGGGGACAGTCCCGGCCACCGATGGTTTGGTGGTGCGCGTCCCCGGGGGCGTTCAATGCGCCCCAGCTGGGAAGCAACACGACGTGTTGACCAGAGCCAGTCTTGCCCTTGGCCACAGAGGGCCAGGAGTGCTGTCACCCCTGCCGTCCGGAGGTGCAGGCGGGGCCCTGTCCCTGGCGTGCACGCCCGCCCCAGCTCGGGCCGCGCCAAGTAAATCCGGCCCCGGCTGCTCTGGGCCCACGCGCGACCTCACCCCGAGCGTCGAACAAAATCCAGGGCTCGAGAGGCTGCGAGCCATCCCGGGGAGCTCAGCGCTCTGCCCAACAGCCAGAAAGGACGCCCACGCGAAGGGACGCCTCCCTGGGCGGTTCCCGACTCGATGCTGAGTCGAGTTTCTCCCTCAGAGCCTCAGTTTCTCCCCCAGATCAACCTAGGAGTCTGGGGCTATCCCCACGTGAAGGTCGAGGAGGAAGATTTACAAAAACGAATCCTGACGTTCCCCGGCAGGGAGCGGCGTGGACCCCACCCTGCGTCTCCCTCCGCGGCCCCCTAGTGCGGGGTCTTGCTGTTGGTTCACGACCGTGGTTCATGCGAGTCTCTCCCCTAGTGGCCTCTGAAGAGAGGACGCACGTCCGAAAACGTCTTTCCTTGACCTGCTGGGTGTTCTCCATGCCACCTCCTTTAAATACCCCTCCCCCGCTCACTAGATCTTTTTTCCTGAAAATTCTCTGAGGCAGATGATGGGCGTCCTGGGAAGGCCCTCGATGTATTTTATTTTTCCTCAATTTCTCAACTCACTGTTTTGCCTTCTAGGAGATTTTACAAATTTTCTAAGTTCTTCTGATCCTTTCATAGAAAATCTTTGACAACCATTTATTCTGATTTTACGGACTTCCTAGGGAGTGATGACCCAGTGTGGGCCCTGGTGCTGCATTAGAGATCACAGGCCCTTACGGGCCACTGCTGTAGACTAGGGCGCTTAGTGGGAGTGTCCCATCAGTGCTCCCGGGGGGACGGCCCACTAGAGCGCTCCTCAGGGGCCACAATGTCCCTATAGATTTTGCTCCCTCATGAGTCATCCTCCCCAAGGATAGCATTCCATTAGGGACAGTGACCTCTGGAAAACGATATCCCTCAGGGATGGGACAGCATCCCAGGGCAGATACCAACACTTCCTCCCATGGGTGACGTCCCCGCAGGGGCCTTGGCTGAGAAGGGAGTGAGAACTATTTCCATGCTCCCCTCCACGCTGTGGCTCGACGCAGACTGGATCCTCTGGCTTTAGCCCAAGTATTTCATTCCTTTACGTGATGCCCCTGAGCTCCCGGGTGGTTTCAGTCAAGGGGAGGGCCCGACCGGCACCCAGCGGTAGGTGCTCAGAGCCCTGGGGATGGGCCAGCCAGGCCTGCCCTGGCAGCTGGGTGGGGCTTAGTGTGGGCCCCTGGGCACAGTGAGCTCCGTGTGGGGCACCCCGTCCCTCCATGGGGGTAGGGAGGCCTTCTTGGGCTCCGGGCAGTTCCGGGCCTGGCTGCTCACGCAACACGGCAAATCCATTCGGGTCCCCAGTTTCCGAAGCACAGACAGCGTAAGCATAGCGAACGGCCCTCTGCCCTTCTCCAGAGCACAGAGGTGGCCAGTTCCGTCCCTGTGCCCTCCCGCCCTGAGCCCCCGTTTCTCCACAAAAGGCTCACCTGGCTCTGTGAGGCCAGAGCAGCAGGGGCGGCGGTGGGAAACCGGCCCTGCGTGGATGTGCGCCTCCGCCCAGCACACACAGAGGACAAGGCTCAGCAGCCCGATGGGGGAGGGATGGGCCAAGGTGGGGGCGGCAGGCAAAGGGCAAGAGGGCATTCCAGCAGCAGGAACAGCCCTGGGGCTGCCAGTCCAGGCGGAGCCGGAGGTGTGAGGATGAGACCCGCGAAGGTGCTCTGCTTCTAGACGGGGGGACCGACCGCCCAGCTCTGCCCCGCGCCTGCTGACGGCTGCCCTGCAGGGGGCCGAGAACCCCACCTTCTATCAGGCCACACAGAACACCCGACCACCTTGTGATCCAAAATCAAGGCTGTATTTATCTTCATTGATTGACACGAGAACTCAGTGTTTAAAACCACCAGAGCCCACAGGGGACACACGGGTCGAAGATACAGAACAGAGCAGATGGCCACAGACGGTCAAACCAGCGAGGCCCGAGAGTGCAGCGGACACGGGCGCAGATGCCGTGGAACAGACAGGGACGTGGAGGACGGGACAAGGGGACGTTCGGGTGGTTACCAAAGCAAACCCCAAACCAAGAGATCATGCCAAGGCCTCCCCAGGTGGAGGAGTGCGCCCGGGGACATCTGCTGACGGCCTTCGCACCAAGAGAGAGTGGACAGAAGCTACTCTTCCTGTTTGCAATGAACCTTCAGACTCTCCACTCCTAAAACTGCTAGAGTCTGAGAACGCAACGGGCACGGGGTCCACAGAACTGTCCTTGTGGCCAGAGCCGCGGTCCGAGGGGGGTGGGGCCCAGCTCGCCCGGCGGCGGGAAGGGACGCGCCCGCCCCCAGCCGCCCTGTCCCACCTTGGAGCGCTTGCATAGTTGAAGATCTGCTGCAGTGAAGCTTCTGAGCGTGTCCAGCTGGCAGCGAGTGCGCTTGTGGCCAGGTTAAACCAAGAACCAGAGAGGTTTCTAGAAACTGCCTTTTATAAAGTCTACCTAGGTTAAGAATTTAATGTCATATATTTATATTAACAGACTATTTACATATTTCATTTGTTTTTTTTTAAAAACAAACCAAAAAAGAAATCGTCTTATGCTTCTGCATAAGGCAAAAAAAGTTTTGTACAGTATTATTATTATTTTAATATATATCTGTAACTTCGGTTCCAAGTACCAAGGGAGGGCCAGGCGGGCCCTGAGTGGGGGCCTCACAGTGCGCTGGACAAAATGACCGTTTTTTTTCCTCCATAAATAAGACAAAAGATCCTGGGGTTCTAGAGAGGGATCTGAGGCCTTTACATTGCAAATCTGAACTGAAGATAAAAAAGCAAAGTTTCTTTTTAAATGTCTAAAGAGCACAAAATTGAAAAAAATACAAATCTATTAAAAACGCTTCTCACCTGTGGGAAAAGATGTACAAATCTGAATTCTCCTCCAGTAGCCTAATTCCAAGCTCGGAAAACAAAAGATCACCCCCAGCAAAGACTGTGCAGACTTCGGGTGTTAAGCAAGTGTCACCCCAGGGCTGACGGCGCTGTGCTTAGGTTCTAGAAACGTCCGCGTAGAAAAGTTTACAGCAGTGCATTTGTGGAAGGGTCTCTGTACACGGGGCGCGGGGTCCCGCGGGGACTACCGTGCCTCCACCTCCTGGGGGTTGCGGGATGGGGAGTAGTCGCGCGCCTCGGGCCCGTGGCCCCCGAGCGGCGTAGTCCTGCTGCGCGGCGGCGGCCCGGGGGGCGTGGGGGGCCCGCCCGCGGCCACCAGCGGGGGCGGCGCGCCCAGCGCAGCGGGGGCGGCGGGCGGGGTCCGCGCCAGGAGCCCGTTGTGCAGCGCGGCGGCCGCGGGCCCGAGGCGCGGGTAGTGCAGGGAGCCCAGCGCGGGCAGGAGCGCGGCGCCGTCCAGGTGCGCGGCGGCACCCAGGTGTGCGGCCCGCGCGCGCTCCAGCTCCTCGCGGCGCGCCTCCCGCAGGCGCTCTGGGCTGTAGTCGTGGGGCTCGCGGTCGCGGTAGGGGCGCTCGGGGGGCTCAAAGAGGGCGGCGGGGCCCGGGGCGGGGGCGGCGGCGGCAGCGGCGGGCAGGGCGCGCCGGGGCAGCTCCAGGCCACGGTAGGCATCGCGCAGGGGCTCCCACGTGAAGCCCAGGCGCTCGCGGGCCACCGGGCTGGGCCCAAGCTGCAGGGGCGCAGGGGGCACGCGTGGACGCTCGGGCGCTGGGTGCAGGCCGGTCCCTGGGGGCTCGGGAGCATCACTGTCTTCTCTGCGCTCCTCCTTGACCTTGACGTCGCCCTGGGGCCGCTCCGCAGGCGCCTCGGGCAGCTTCCCCGGCTCTCGGCCCAGGAGGCCGGCCAGGCGCAGGCTGTCACCCAGGGCCGCCTTGCTGTAGGGAGACGGCGGGCGCGCGGCCAGCTTGGCACTGTCCTCCTTGGCCGGAGAGCAGCTCTCCTTGACGCGGGGCTCGGCCTCGCGCTCGGCAGGGCCCCGGGGCCGGCCCGGTTCACTCTGGCCACGGAGCAGGAGGCTGCTGACTGGGGGGCCCAGGGGGGCTGCCGGTGAGGCCCGGCTCAGCATGCGCGTCTTCTCCAGGAGGTCCCTGGGAGCGACAAGACAGACACTTTCACTCCCCAGGGGCAGGAGGGGCTTCACATAACAGGGTGCTGCTAGCAAGCTCCCCCTCTATGACCTCCAGGCCCCTGGGATGTTTGTGGGGGTCCCTTAAGCACCCTGTCAACACAGGGGTACAAGCCCACATCCTCACAGGGCCCACAACACCCCATGTCTTTCCTCCCCTTGATAAACAACTTGGAAGCCAGCTTTGCAGCAGGACCCCAGAGCCTTGGCTGGGGATCCCCAACAGGAGGAGGGTGAGGCAGGGAGCCCCTTGCTCCTGTCCAGTCCAGCAGCCGGCCACAACGGAACCACCTCAGGTTCCAGATGCCGCTGCTGGCTCTGGAACAGGATCCCCACCTGCCCCGCCCCCTGGCCCCGCCAACCTGGTCCTGCTGCCCGGGGCAGCCCGGCTCAGCCCCGTCCTCCCTGCCAGGGGACTCTCCCACAGGCACCCCTCCCAGAGCCAGACCCCACCTTGGAGATGCGGATGGCTCCCTGCAGAGGCCCCACTGGGGTCACGGAGCCGAGCTGACCTTTCCTGCGGCCACCTCCAGGGCTGGATTCGCCCTCTCCGTGGCCCCTGCCCCAATCCTGGGGTTCTCCATGGGGGCCCTCTCTCTACTGGCCTTCCCCAGCCCTGAGGGTACAGCAAGGGAGATCACACAGAGCTGAGGCCGGCGCCACTCACCGTTCCTCCCTGCCCTTGTCCGGCTCTCGGTCATGATTGGTCAGGGCTGAGACCCGATCAGGGTCTACAGGCTTAGGCCATGGGGGTGGTGTGGGAAAGGAGGGTGGCGCTCGGTGCAGTCGGTTCCAGGCCTCATGGGGGCTGGGCAGGCCATGCAGCGTGGAGCTCTCCTTGGGGGCAAAGATGCCGCTGCCCTGAGCTAGAGAAGGGCGGAAATGTGAGGCCAGGACGGCATTCCCACCCCGGGTGAGGGTGCCCCGTGGAACCGCAGGGCTGCTGGGGAGAAGCACACCATTCCTGCATCCCAGGGAGGTGGCCAGAGGGTAAAAGTCAGCCAGGAGTCAGGGTGCAGCCTAAACCCACACCAGGAGCCCACGCGTGCCGGCGGGAGAGCAGAGAGCAAGCTTGGTGGTCACTCACTCAGTGTGTGGCTCCCCAGGCCTCCGAAGGCGCTGCTGCCCAGGCTCCCCAGGCCCCCGAAGGTCCCTGGCCTGCTGAAAGGGTCTGTGGGGATAACTGGGGCTCAGGGTTTTGTGCGGCTCCCGCCAGGGCTCCCTCCTGACTTCACTTGAACACCAGACTCTCTCCTGTGACCCCAAAGCAAGGCAGGTGCCCCCATACAGTCTGAGACTATCCTATTTCTCAGGGTCCCCTCCCCGCTCACCTGCATCCTCCCCAATCAGACTTCAGAGACCAGAGAGTGCACCTACCTGTCAGGTGACCAGCGGTCAGGAAGCTGCTGGAATGGGCAGAGGGTCCGAACGGGTTGGCAGTGGGATGGGCAGCACCTATGGGAGTAGGTTGACAGGAGCCCGATAGAGCCGGGGCCTCCTGTTTGTGGGTAATCCCCAGGGCGGGGACGCCCCAGCTTCCTCTGGGAGACTGTCTACATCTCCCGCCGGAAGCTCACGAGGGGAGAAGGGAGGGATGAGGGCACTCGGGTCCCCAGAGAACAAGGTGCAGAGGCAGCCTCGAGGCTGTGCCGAAGACAGCGGCCCCAGGACTTCCAGCTGGAAGCTAAGAAGTGATCCTGGTGACCAAAGGGCTGGAAAGAGAGCGCCTCCTCCCATGGTGTCCCCTAGCCACAGCCCACAGGTGTCACCACATAGTCCGGCCCTGGCTGGCTGGAGCCTGGCTGGACAGCACCCCCAGGGCGACCGAGTTGGGCCCCAAGCAGGAGCAGGGGCCGTGGGGTCGGGGTCCAGCCCGGTGGCCACACACGCCGGCCACTGCAGAGGGAAGATTCCTGGTGCAGACCAGTGACGTGGCCGCGTTCATCTCGCCAATGTCCCTGGCTTGGGGGACACCGCAGCGGAGAGTTTATGCTTGTACTGGGCCTCCATGGCCAGCCCCACTACCGCTCCCATGCCGTTTCCCCTCTCTGGGGGCTCCCCAGCACACAACCAGCTGCTCTCCCGAAGGACGCACAGGCCAAAGACGTCAAACGGAAACTTCGGAAGTGAGAACTAGCTTGGCCCGGCGCTAATGGAAACGTGTCCCCGCACGTGCAAAGGGACCGTGCTGCTTTGAGAGCACACGAAAGAGCCGACAGGCAAGCTTCCACTTCGCGGGATCGGGGAGGGCAGCAGCACAGACGTGGGGAGAAACAGCCACGCCAGAGCAGGGCTGAGCCCTGCCGCGGGACAAGATGCCTGGCAGGCAGGGCAGGCCACCTGCGTCCGTGACCACAGGGCCCGGTCCGGGTGAGTGGATGGCACCGCAGGGCGGGGATTCCAGGCTCCGCACAGCAGAGGAAGCCACAGCTCACTGGGCCCCACAGCGAAAACACATCCTGCCAACTCCACGGACTGAAGCCCAGACGGGGGGACCTCTGCTTTCTGAGGGCGACCCCCATCCAGAGGCCACCAAGGAGCTGAAGCCAGGGACTGGCCAAGTGACGCTGTCTGAGGCCAGCCTGGGTGGTCTTGTCCACACGCAGCACCCCAGCCCGCTAACAGGGCCTGCCCTCACTGGGTGCATGGCCAGGCTGAAGGGAGCTGAAGGCGGAGGGGAGTGTGCACATAGAGGAGGGTGGTCAGGGAGGGCTGAGAAGGTGATGCCTGGTCCTGACAGCTGGGGAGGGGAGGAGTGGGTCCCTCCAGAGATGGGGGCGCCGCGTGTGCCGCAGGGCTGGCCGGCTGGCCTCGGGAGCACCTGCAGGTGAGGCTGGGAATTCAGGGCTCAGGCTCTCAGCTTCCGTGCACAGCAGCGTCTCACGAGCCTCACTCACTTGCACAGACACGGGTTCGTGCGGGGCGCCTGTTTCCCTTCTGGGAGTCTGGTTTGGGTGTGTGCGGACAGAGGAGCCACGTGACCGCCCCCGGCTGGACCCCTGCAAGCTGGGTCTGCGAGCGTCCCAGCATCACAGCACACGGTGCGGGTTGTCTCAGTTCCTTGCCAGGGAAATGGGGTGTGTCCCGAGCCTCCCAGGCCAGCCCTCAGCAGCCTTGCACGTGGCTTCCTGCTGATGTCCCCCCACAAGACTTTCCCTTTTGCCCATTCTGCTATGTCCCTGCCCTGGGATGAATCTTAGCCCTGGGGTAACCTATGCTGAGTCCTGGAAGGGCTCCCTGTGATCCTTAAACCTGGCGGTGGTCCCAGAGCCCCAGCATGGCAAGATGGTGCCAGATAGATGCGTGGATTCTTGGGGAGCTGTGCCAAAACCCTTCCCGGGAGTCCCGGGAGGGAGGCTAGAGTGGGAGAGGGGCAGGCCAGGCACGGGGGGAGGACTCCTGCCCTGCCCCGCCTCGGGTGGGGGCGGGGGGACAGCAGAGGCGGGAGCTCCAGGGAGGAGGGGGGGCCCGGGGTGGGGGTCACACTGCTAGCACAGAGGTGGCGGGTGCTGGGCTAACCCAGCAGCATCATGGGAGAAACAAACCCGCGGATGTATCTGGAACTGTCCTGCCGGAGCACCAGCCCAGGGAACAGGCAGGACCTCCCCCCTCCTTGTGCTCTGGACAGGGTGCCTTACCCGAGCCGGAGAAGAGGGGCCGGGCCAGGTCCTGCGGGTAGTGGAATCCGGCGAACAGGCCTGGGGCTGGGGGTCTGCTGGACAAGTCCAGCTTGGCGCCCACCTCCAGCTTGTGGGGGTCCAGCTGCACCTGCTGAGAGGGACAGAGCACGTGCAGGGCCTGCCCGTCCTGCCCACCAGCGGCTGCAGCCTGCGACGTCCTCCTTCCTGCTGGGGCGGAACCAGACCCTCGACCCGACCCAGGAGAGCCAGGCGCTGTCAGGACACCGCGTGACGCACAGAGGGGGTGGCTCGCGCCTCCTGCGGCCTCAGAGCCGAGCGTCTACACTAGGGCCCCTCGGTTCAGACAGACGCCTCGCTTCCGTCCGTAATAGCTTCCCTGTGCTACAATTGCGCAGGACGGGACTGAAAAAGCGGATTCACATACGGCTGTTTTGAATATGCTCCAAGCTTTCGGGGACTGAATCTGGCCTATTAGCATTTAAACTTATTACATAAAACAAACGTGCCTGTGGCTCCACTGTGACGGCCGTATGAGGCTAAGGGGGCCCGCAGACCCCCCGGGGCGCCCTGTCGCCCTGGGGTGCTCCGGCCCACGTGGGGGCCGCCCCCGGGCTATACCCGAACATTCAAACACTCGCAGAGTGAAACCCACGGTGTTCTGCCCTAAGACCCTGCGGACTTCTCACAGTACATGTTGGCGTGATGACTTCGGAAAGCCATGCACGGAGGTGCGTGTGACCCGAGATGACAACAAAGGGGTCAGGACCCTTTTGGGATGGGGGCTGGGGCCCCGGCTGCCCCTGTTCTGGTGTGGGTAAGGGCCTCTCCTGCCTCTGCCTGCCCTTCCCTGGCATCCCCAGCCCACGACGCGTCCCCACAGTGCCCGTGGCTGCCTCTTCCCCGTGTTGTCTGGGTTACGGCCCGGGGCCCGCTGGGCCACCTGCCACCCCCGACACACACCACAGGTGCTCACTGAACGCTTGCAGGGAAGGTCAGGTGGAGGCCTCAAATGATGCTGGTGGGACCAAAATAGGGTCAGCTCCTCCCAAACCCCTGCCTGGGGGTGTCCTGGGCAACCCCCCACCCTCTGGGCTCCTCCCCAGCCCCGCCCCATGTGCCAACACAAGCAGCGTGTGGGGGCACCTGCCGGCCGGCAGGATGCGGGATGGGCTCACCTTGACCTTCTGCTGGTGGTGGTAGATCTGCCAGGCGATCTGCACGTGCACCGCACACCACCTCCCAGGTTTCTGTGACAGGGCGGGCCACACGCTCAGCTGCATGGGGGGGCCTCTTCCTGCTGCCTCCCCAGGTTCTGCTGTCCTGGGCACCCCTGGGGCCATCCGTGAGGCCCCCGCCGTCCTCCCCAGCCACGAGCCTCCCTCCCAAGGACACAGGCACACACGTGCGGGCGTGTGCCGCACACTCACCCTGACCGCGGTCCGGTAGGGGTCGGACGCCTGTCAGCGGTGGAGAGGGAAGGGTGAGGTCCCGGGTCTGCGGGCGGCCCTGCTGCTGCCACCACCCTCCACGAGGGGGACTGGGCCGGCTGGGTGACCCCAGGGAGGGAGGGGCGGGCAGGGAGGCCACCTACCCCAGGGGCTTTCTGGAGGAGAGTGTGAACAGCACTGGCCCGGCCCGTTACCTCGATTGGGTTTGAAGTCTGACGGGAGAGAACAGGATGTGACAGAGCCGCAGAGCCCGGGCCCAGGCAGAGGACCCTAGGGGGCCCTGCACCCTGCCACCCGGGGGGGGCCTGGCTTCCCACACCCTCTGCCCAAGGGCTTCAGCAACAGTGGGAAGGCGCGCTGGGTGAGGACATGTCCAGCTTAGGGGGCTAAGGCAGCCCTGCCCTGGGGAGGATGAGAGGAGCAGGCCCAGTCCTCTCTGAGGCCTCCTGTGACATGGACAGCCCCACACTGACCACCCCACAAAGACCTCCCCTCTGCCCGATGCCCCCCATGCCAGCCTCCAGCACGTCCAGGTGAGGGACAAGGACACACGAAACCTGACTACCATTGCTCCCTAATGTCCCCCTGACCCCGGCCACTGTCTAGGCTGGGGGTCCGGCTGAGACCCCTCAGGGAGTATGAGAGCCCCCAGCTCCCTCCAGCCGCGGGGCTACGCAGCCACACACCCCCAGGATGGCTGGCTCGCACCAACACCAGGATCACAACACACACAACTGGGCAGCGGGGCTCCCATGTGCCCTGAACCCCATCCCACCCCAGGCGCGGCTGGTACCTTGGGCTGAAAAGCACCCTGTAGGGACCCAAAGGGGCCTGGGTGTGGGAGCAGGGTGGGCAGTCCGGGGACGGCAGAAGAGAAGGACGGGAAAAACTGCAAGAAAAAGAGGGGGAGCGTTCCAGGGCCCCGGCTGGGAGCAGGGACATCCTGGGTGTGGACACTGGGCCTGGCCCCTGCACTATGTGGAAGGGAACCTGACAAGGCCTCTGGGCAGGCATGGCCCCACCCTTTAACCGTGACCTCTAGCCCACTGGCCAGACACTGACCACAGGGGACACTCACGTTGGAATGTCGGAAGTAGGGGCTGTCCAGCTTGGGTGCGTACTTATCAAACTGGAAAGGAAAAAAGCGGAGAGTGAGGCCTCCCCGAGCCATCCCACACCCTCCACTGGGCCCAGCACCCACACCCCTGTTGGGCCAGGTGGAGGCCCCCAAAGCTGTCCTGTTTCCTGTGGCTGGTGACCTGCAGCCAGCTGTCCCCTGGGCTCCCTGAGGACACTGGCCCAATGCCCTGAACTGGCCCCTTGCGGCCCAGCTCGCAGACTGGGTGGGTCCCCTCCCTGTTCTAACGGTCCCACGGCGGGAAGTACAAAGGGGCCCATCTGTGCCATCCAAGTGTCCTGGCTGATGCCTGGGAGGGAATGCTGCTGTCTTCACGGGGGGCATGGAGCCCAGGGCTGGCGGTCAGGCGGTGACATGTACCTAGGCCCCCAGCAGCCTGGCCCTTTACAGAGCACAGCCCTGGCGACAGACTCTGCCCCACACGGTAGCTGGCTCAAGAGATGGGGGCCCACGACCTAGGGCCCATGGGAGGGAGCCCTGGCCCCCCGCCCCCCTCCGTCCTGTCTCAGTCTCCGGACCTGCTGTCCTGCTGCTGAGATGCTGAAAGCCCTGTGTGGCTAAGACTGGCCCCAAGGCTGTGTCACCTGTGTGCGGACGTGGGGTACCCCCCAAGCCCAGGACAGAGAACCTCACGACAGGACCCACAGAAGGACCGGAAGGAGGGGCCAGACGGCCAGACAGGGACGGCATCGGCCGGCGTGCGTGCGGAGAGCGTCTGCGTGTGCCTGTGTGTGGCCCGCCCGCCCGCCCGCCCGCATGGGGGGCCTACGCACCGGCGGGGGTGCGGCGGGTGGCAGGAGCGGCGTCGGGGGCAGCCCCGCGGGGAAGGGGGCAAATGTGTGTTGGTGCTGGTGTGTGTGCTGGTGTGTGTGTTGGTGCTGGTGGAACTCCGCCCGCAGCAGAGCCCCCGGGCCCAGGGGGGCGCCGGGCCGCTCAGAGCTCTGGACCAGAAAACGCGCGTTCAGCTCTTGCCTGAGCAGCTCGTGATCTACAAGAGAAAAAGAGAGAGAGACGGAGAGGCACGTCGGCCGCGGGCTCCGGGCGGGGCGAGGCGGATAGTCACCTGGCACTGGGTTCGGCAGGCCAAGCCGTGGTGGCCGCTCGCTACGGGCGGGCCCCAGGGTGGAGGTAAGAGAGGAGCCTGCGACCAAGTACCAATCAGAATCCCCGAATGAGGCTGGCAATACATGATTGGCTGGCTGAATGAGATCAACAGGCTGGCATCTAAAGGCAAGAGAGAACACCGTGAGCCCCCGGTGCCCCCTGCCCCCCCCAGCCCAGCGTCCTGGTCCCATCCCAGGGCACAGGGCTGCCCGCACCTGCGCTGGGCTGCTCAGGATTTCACAAAGAACTTGGAGACAAGACCCCTGGGGGAAACCTTCAATGACCCTATATTCAGCCTTGAAGGGGAGCCAGGCAAGGAGGGAGAAGCCAGGCTGCTGCCGTTCACCTGGAAACCCTCTGCTCCAGGACTCAGCTCTGCACGCCCCCACAAAGGGCCTGGGGCCCTCGGCCCAGACACACTAGGGATGAGAGGCTGCAAGGGTCACAGCAGGCCCTGGAAGCCTTTGTTGGCTCGGCAACGGAGTCACTCCAGGTCCCCCTCCCCTTGACGAGGCCTGGCAAGGGCTCAGGGAAGAGCAGGGAACATGTCGGTGTTTCTGTGGGCACACACAGGGCACCCAAGCGCCAGCATGCATGTGCACAACCCAGGCCGAGGCAGGGAGCCTCCTCTGCACCTGTCAGTGGGCCCTCCCGCCTGGGAAGCGAAGTCTGGGGGGGCGGGCGGGGTTGCCATCAGTCCCTGGGCTCTGGGAGCAGGTGGGGGAGGCTTTGCCTCAGGAGCCCGCACCCCTTCCCTGGGGAGACCACGTCCCTCCCACCTGCCCAGAGGGGAGGATCAGAGTGGAGGGGACAGTGACCCAGCCCCAGCCAGCACCTACCGGCAGGGTGTCCTGGGAGGACCAGGCTGTTGGCCGGCAGCGCCGGGGGCGGGGGCAGTGTCGGGGGGGCAGCGAACATGGCCGCCGCGTGGTGCTGGTGCTGGGCCTGCGAGCGGAGCGCCAAGTGTGAGGTAGACAGGTGGGGGCCCGGCCCGAGAGGCGACAGGGACGCGTGCTTCGCGAGCCCGAGGCTGGCGCTGCTGCTGGCGCTGCTGCTCCTGCTGCGGGGAGCGGGGTTCAGCGCCTGGGGGCGGGGCGTCCGCGCGGCCCCGCCCCCGCCCGCGGCTCGCAGGCCCCGCCCCGCCCCTCCCACCTGAGGCTGTGCAGGCCGTTGTGCGCAGCCTGGCCGTGGCCGGCGAAGGCGCCCAGGGGCAGAGGCACGTGCGTCGGGAGCGGGGCGCGGGGCTGCGGGGGCGCGGGCGGCGGCTGCGGGGTGAGGCGGGGCAGGGCGGGGGCTTCCTTCTTGACCGGCGGGCTGGCCGGGGCGCCTGGCGCAGGGCCAGCGGAGGGCGCGGGGCTGCGCACCGTGGGCAGGAAGGGCGGCTCGGCGCTCAGCTCGCGGCTGCGCTCCAGGCCGGAGACTTTGGGCGGCGCCCCGGCCTTGGCCTCAGCCTCCTCGCCCAGCGTGGGGCCTGCGGAGAGAGGGCCGGAGTGAGCTGGGCGCGACTCAGGGGCAGTAGCAGCGAGGTCGCGGCCAGGACTGAGCCCTCCCCACCGCCCAGTCCACAGGGGCCAGGGCTGGGGCGCAGAGGGCCTGCAGCGACTCCACTTTCCGGGAGGGAGGCCAAGTGCTGCAGACTCCGCCCTCGCAGGGCAGTGGCCCCGCACCGTGGCCTGCGCGGACAGGCCCTTTCAGCCACTGCGTCCCACCTTGGCCCTTGCCACTGAGCAACACGTGCGCTAGTGGCCTTTCTTTCTGAGGCCACCCAGGTGACCCACCTGGGTGGGTCCTCTTTGGGCCCATGACTGGGGGGAGGCTCTCCAGAGGACTGGCCTCGCTGGGTCGTGGTGGGAAGTTGCTGCTCCCCCACCCCACCAACATCCAAGTTGTCACTGTCCCCCCCCCCCACCAACACCCAGTGTCCAGGCAGATCCAGCTGACACTGGTCACTCCCTGACCTTCGGCCTACTCCTTCCAAACCCTCCTTTCCAAGCAGTGTCTAGGCAGCGGGTGCGTGTCCTGGCCAGAGGAAGCTTTGTCTGGACTTTCCCAGGAGTGGGAATCCAGGTTCCTGATTTCGGTCACCCTGTTTGGGCTGCTGGCAGATTTCGCTTCCTCCTGGGGCCCATGCAGGCACTTGCCATGCTGAGTGGAGCGAAAAGCCTGTAGCTGCATGGCCACGGAGCCGGCGGCGAGACCCAGAGGACTCCACTGAACCTCTGGGAAATCTCCTCCCCTGGCAGAAACAGGTGGCAGCAGGAAATGGCTCCTTCTGCCTCTTCTAGGGTGACATTTCCCACTGCAGCCACCAGCATGCATCTATTTGCTCAGGGACGGAGCTAGGGAGGAGGCCGCCACCACCACCATGAGAACGGGGACTGAGGCCCGATGGATCACAGCACCATCTCTACCCACTTGCTCACACCAAGGGGAGCTGGCCTGGCACTCCGACCTCCTTCCTGCCTCGCTTCCATCTTTGTGCCAGCCCCTCGTGAAGGAAGCGCAGCCCCGAGGACAGAAAGAGGCAGGTGTGGGCTGGGCAGAGCTGGGGTGCCGCCAGTGCCCCAGCCCACCTGCAGCCTCCCCCCTCACTGTGGAAGCACGAGCACTACCAGTGATCACCCCTGCTGTGACCCTCCCTGGGCACTGCAGAGCCCTGACTGGTTTCCTGAGCTCTGCCTGTGCACGTGAGTGAACCGAGCAGTGGGCTGAACTGTGCCAAGAAGCCATGTCTGAACCGTAATCCCTAGCACCTGTGAATGTCACCTAATTTGGAAAAAGGGTCTTTGCAGATGTCATCAAGCTAAGAATTTTGAGATGACACCAGTCTGGAACAGGGTGGGCCCTAAATCCAGTGACGAGCATCTTTCTAAGACAAAAGGCCAGGGGAGGTAGGAGGGACATGGCTCTGAGTCCAGGGACACTCAGGAGTGGAAGAACCTCCCCAGGAGTTTTGGGAGTATGGCCTTGCCAACACCTTCAGGAACCTCCCCAGGAGTTTTGGGAGTATGGCCTTGCCAACACCTTCAGCTCAGACTTCCGTTCTCCAGACTGTTGAGAGGATAAATGTCCGTCCATTTTTAGCTGCCCCATTTGTGATTATTGGTTGAAAACACCCCAGTTCTGTGTGCCACTCTGTGTCAATGCCAGCAGAGTGTGCCTCCCTCCCAGGACCTGTCTGGCCTCCCCTACCCTGATTCTGTCCAGCATGTGCATGCTTTGCTGAAATGCTCTGATCTGAGGACGAGGCTTCCTCACCTGAATCATGGGGAGACCATGCCCTATTCCCAGACCACTGCATGCCCTCACGTTTCTGTGCTGCAAAGCCTGTTGCGTCTAGTCCCATCTGGACAGAGCCTTCCAAGAGAAAGGGCCCCTTCTTTGTGCTGGGTCCAGGGACACTGGTAGGCAGGTTGGATGCTGGGGAACTCACTCTCTAGAGCAGTGCTCGCTAGGAGAGCTTTCTGGCTCTCCTAGCCTGTGCCACCCCACCCATGCGGGGGCCATCGTCCAGGGGGTGGGGCTGCTGTGCAGGGATCTAGTCCTTTCACGGCAACATTAGCCATGTATGTAGTGGTGGCCCCGGCAGCCAGCCTACACTGTGGGTGTAGCAAGTGCCAAATCACAAGCTGCTGGTTGTCCCCAGAGCACCTGACCCCATGAGCCTGGGAAGGTCTGGGAACATGCCTTGCTACCAGTCCCAGTGAAGGGGCAGGAAGCCCACTTTGGGGACCACTGCTCCAGTGCTGGCCCTGCTTCTAACTTCTGCTTTCCTTGTAGCTTTTGCTGGGGGGCTAAAAATCATAGCACATAACTCCTACCTCAGGCTCTGCATCCAGAAGCCGACCCACGATTGAGCCTAACCTGGAGCCCACTCTCTTGCCCCCAAAGGCTTGCTGTCCCTTCCCTGGATGGTTTCTGGAATGCATCCTATCCTTTCCTAGAGGCTAGGAGGTGAGGCCAAGGAACATGCTTACCTTTATCGGCTGCTGGGGCAAAGAGCTTCTCGGAGCCCACAGATGCCTGGAAGACAGAGAGGAGGGTCAGAAACTAGAGGGGACGAAGGGCTCAGGGGTGAACTTGGCTCTTACCCTGCCCCTCAGACATAGGTCTGGGCGGGTTTTGTGCATGCGAGGGCTGCCTGGCCTGGCGAATGTGTCCTCCTGGGCCCACAGCCGCCACACGGGTGGGCACACAAGGTCCCTCAACCCGCAACTGGAATCGAGGATGCTCAACAGAGACATGGCTGTTCAGTGTGACCCTGCCAGTGGGGGGCTGGGACCATCCCCAGGAACCCAGGGACCCCACTGGGCTCGGTGCTGGAAGATGGAGCAGAGCTTGGGGCTGAACAGGTGGCAGGACAGCACCCTCCACAGTTTGGTCCAAGTCACATGTCTGGGGACCACGGCTAGGACGAGGTGCAGGGTCCATAGCAGAGTGTTCTGCTGTAGGTGGTTCCTCATGGACCCTCCCCCTCACCAGCCTCTCTCCTGGGGAGACGCCCACATGCACACAAGATGGTGGGATGTCAGGGTGAGGATGTGGCCCTGCATAGAGGACCCTGCCACAGCTCATGGGAAGGAGTTCCCTGAAACTGCCCTGAGTAGACTTTTTTTTTTGGCTAGTTGATTTTTTCCCCCAAGTTTTTATTTTTAAGTAATCTCTACACCCAACATGAGGCTCGAACTCACAACGCCAAGATCAACAGTCCTACGCTCCACCAACCGAGCCAACCAGGAGCCCCACTAATTGACTATTTAAAAAATGGCTTCCCGGGACATCTGGGTGGCTCAGTCGCTTAAGCAGCTGCCTTCAGCTCAGGTCATGATCCCAGGGTCCTGGGATCGAGTCCCACATCAGGATCCTTGCTCAGTGGGAAGCCTGCTTCTCTCTCTGCCTACTTGTGCGCATGCTCTCTCTCTCCCTGACAAATAAATAAATAAATAAATAAATAAAATCTTAAAACAAAACAAAACCCAGCTTCCCTGAGCTTGAACTCATATGCCGTACAATTCACCTGTCAAAGGTGTAAGATTCTGTGGTTTTAGGATCTTTGCAGCTGTGAGCAACTGTCACCTTGGCCAGGCTTCGGACGTTTTCATCACCCCAGAATGAAACCTGAGTTCTTCAGCCTTCACGTCCCTGGCCTTGGGACCACTGCCTCTCATATGTGCAGAGGCCCTACTGCTGGACTTCTCGGTGGAGAGAGTAGCCAGTGGCGGGCATGGGGTGGTGGGGCGGGGGGCGCTCAGCCTGTGAGGACGGCCACCATCAAAGCCAGACAGCAGCAGGTGCCGGCAAGGATGCAGAGAAGCCGGGGCCCTCGAGCGCCATTGGCCAGAGAAGCCGGGGCCCTTGAGCCCCGCTGGCCGCAAGGTAAGAGGCGCAGCCTCTGTGGGCAGGAGTCTTGGGGGTCCTCACAGGGCTCAGTGTGGAAATCCGTGGAACAGCAATCCCACTCCTGGGCACGCGCTCTCCCAGACTGGAAGCTGAGTCCTCAGCCGGTATCTGTGCCTGGCGGCCAGGCAGTGGGAGGGGCCGTGGCCATCAGCGGCGTAGGAGGAACAGAACCATCCAGACGGGCAATGCATGCTGCCCGGCCTCGGAGAGAAAAGAAATCCTGACTGCTGCTACCTGGAAGGACCTTGAGGACGTGGTGCCCAGCACGAGGCCAGAAGCAGAAGGACAAACACTGGGGGATCCCAGTTATCTGAGGAGGGAGACTCAGAGTAGATGGGGCACTGGCGCTGGCGCTGGCGCAGGGGAGCTGGGTTCGGTAGAGACGGCGTCGGTTTTCCAGGGAAGAGTCCCGGAGGGGGCAGCCACACAACAGGGTGAAGGTGCTTAATGGCTCTTCACGCCCACTCAGAGACGGTTCAGATGCTAAGTTCTGTTATGCGGACCTTACACAATAAATCCCAAATCAAAAGAAAACACGAGGGAGCCTTCCAGGGTGACGAAAGCGTTCTTGGACCGTGCGGGCAGAGCGTCTGACTGAATGCGGCAGTTACTGGGCAGGGGAGTTGGTTACAAGATGCGCTCCCCGCCCAGGGGCAGACCCAGGCCCATGCGTGTCCCAGGCTGGACGCCGCCCATCGGTGGGGAAATGAACAGCGCGTGATGGGAGCCGGCGGCCAGGCACAGGGGAAGCTGTTCCCTCTGTCGAGTAACTCCAGACCCACCCGGGATGTCAAAAACAGAGCCACAAACGCAGGCCTGTCGCTGGACTACTTTTCAATCACACTGGAATGGGGTCAGTCCTTTCTAATCATGTCCCCAAAGCCGGGACCGGGAAGAAAAGAGGGAGGTAACGCAGCCCCCAAACCAAAGCCCAGTGCCCCAGGGGCCTGGCCCCAGAAGGAAGGCTCCTCACGCTGAGTGAGCGCAAAGCACTTGTGGAGGCCGGGGAAGGAGCCCTGACAGGTGACAAGACCCACGGCGGGCCTCAGATGTGGGAGGCTTCAGGCGGGGAAGAGGGTTGCACAGACTCCGCTCTCCCCGTGTCTGAATGAGCGTGGCCAGTGGTGCATGGAGGGACCCTTCCTGCCTGGCCTCGAAGACCGTGGAGGCTGTGTGTCACCTCCTCACTCACTTCCAGCTGGGTGGGACATGCTGCACTCCCACACAGGGGCGCCACGGCCGTGACCTCTTCTCTCCCAAGTTTGTTTCCTTGCCAGTTTGTTCTTCCCGGTACATTCCACATGGTGGGCAGTGCAGTGCTTGTTAGAGTCCCTGAGTTCACCACCTCACGCCTGAGCTGGGGGTCTGCAGGGGCTGGGTGGGGTGGGCTGTCAGCCCCAGAGGGGGAGGGGGTGCTGCAGCCCAGCCCCCGGTTCCAGACACGGCCAGGCCCCCCCGGTCTGTCTGCAAAGTGATGATGCCCTAGGACCACGAGGAGGACAGCTCATGCTCGTCTGCTCTACGGCAGCACAGCCCTGAATCTGCCCGAAGTGACGGCCACTGCATCCCCACGCCTGGTGGCACATGGGTCACTGCCCTCAAGGGCCTGTCCAGGGACCCCAGTCCTTCCTGGATTGGACCCTCACCATGACCCCAGGACCCCATGGCAGCGCCCGTAATAGCTCTGTTGTGATCATCATTACCTGGGCTCATTAACATGCCCAGAGATGAACTCCCCCCGAAGCCCAGAGTCTCTCTTAAGTCCAAATCAGAACAGGTCACCCCCCGACTCAAGCACTCCAGCGTCTTCCCAGTGCCCCCAGCTGTAGTCTTTCTCCCCCATACTGCAAGGCTGCGTGAGGCCCATGTGGCTCCTGACCCCCTCCCCCACCCCTGGACCAGGGCCCCGGTGCCTGGTCTGAAGGTCTTTTCTTGCTCAGTTGTCCTGGATGCGCATGGGTGCTGCCACAGAGGAGAGGACCTGTGTGCCCTGCAGCCTCCACTAACGAGGCAGCCCCCTGAGGTCTTCATCGCCGGCTGCGCTGACGGGCCCTCTGCGCCACAGGGACAGCACTAACTGCACGAGCAGCCTCGGGGGTCCCCAGCTCAGAGCCACTGACAGAGGGCTCCTGATCTCTAGGCAGAGCAAACCAACTGAGCTTTTCAAAGCCCCAGCTGCCATCACCATCCAGGAGGGGTCTGGGCTGGTGTCCCCAAGCCCCAACCAGGTCCAAGCCCCCTATACTGACAGAGGCATTCCCACCTGAACAAGGTGGTATCAGAAAGGTATGCGGAGAAGCAGCACTGCGAAAATTCATGTGTTCGGTCGGGCACAACTTCTCTTGGTCCCAGCCTGGGGGATGGGGGGGCAAGTTCACCTAAGGCCGGGCTGGTTTAGTTCAAAGCCTGGGGCTTGAGTAGGGCCCAGGAGGTGGCGCCCCAGGCACTTGGAAATTCAAGGGGAACAGCGGAGGAGGGAGGGAGTGTCTTCACCACTACCCCCCACCCTGGATGCCACCCTGGCAAAGGCAGGAGGGAAGGCCTTCCCTTCCTAAGAAAGGGACTTTCCCAGGTCCATGCTGTCCCCACCACCCCCGGTGCCACAGAGTGCCCAAGTTAAAGTTTACTTGGGGAGGCTGAGGGATCTGAGTCCCTGCAGGGGTCCTGGAAAGGGACCCAGCAGGTTCCTGGACCACAATGAGAGGCCTGGACATCTGGCCAGGCGCAGCCATGCCAATCTGGTAAGGTTCTGAACAGACGCAGCAGGCACCCTCAGACTGCTTCAGGCGACGGGGTGCCAGCCCCTTTCCCAGGGCACGTGAAGAGACACTCTGGAGGTCGCCCAGTACAGTCCCTCCGCTCCCTCTCTTCCAGGGGGAGGGGTCCAGAGCTGGCCAGCTGACCCTAGGCGGGTGGGCAGCCCCAGTGCAGTCAGTAGACCTGTGCAAATAACTTCCCGAAGACCATCTACTGGGATGTGACCCAGGCAGCCACAGCGTCTCTAAACCTGGCACCGAGCCAGCGTGGGAACGGAAGAAAGGGGTCACTCCGGATGAAAATACAGGTGGGAGGGACGCGGGCTGCAGGTTCACGGTCTCGGGGGGAGGGCAGGCCCGGTAGGGAGTGTGTCACGACCGGCCCTAACTCCCCTGGGGTGCACAATCCCGGCCACTGGCGGGGGTCACGGCGCGCTTTGTCTTCGAGGACCCGACCCGCCGGGTAGCCTCCGCTCAGACACGCGGCACAGCCTCCGCCCGCCGCGCCCCGCCCCAGACAAAGAACTCCAACTCCTGGCAGGTGAGCGCGGAGGGCGCCGGGAACCGCGGTGGCCAAGCCCCCGCCGGGGCACAAACAAAAGCGCGCGTCCCCCACGACGCCCGGCCCCGCCTCTGCCGTGGGCCCCCCAGTGCCCCGCCAAGGCCCGGAACCCTCTGCAGGGATGCACCCCCGCCCGCCGGCCGCCACGTGGGCCGCGTGGGCGCAGCCGGAGACACAGGGTCTCCGCGCGCCCGGCTCCCGCGAGACGGGGTGGGCAGAGCGCCGGGGGCCTCTCCTGAGCCCCGCTCCTCTGGAGAGGACGGATGATGTCTTGTGCCCGGCCCCCGAAGTCCCGAATCCCTCCCCGGAGCCACCAGCGCGCACTCACCGCGCGGGCGCCCCGGGTCTGACGCGCTCTGCCTCTGCAGGCAACGGCCGCTCGTCCTCGGGCCGGGGCCGGGCGGCATGGACGCGGGCGGCGGAGCGCCGGCCCCCGCCACCTCCGGCCGTCGAGGTGGCCCTTCTCCCGGCGCGCCCTGCCTAGCCGGAGCCCCGGCCGGAGCCGCGCATGCCGGGCGCACCGGCGCGGAGAGCTCTGGAGGTGCGCGGGGGCCCCGGCGCCGTCGGGCGCGGCGAGGGCGGGAGAGGGCGGCGGCGGCGGCGGGCGCACTGCTGGCGGGCGCGCAGGCGGCGGCGAGAGCGCGGGCGGGCGGGGCGGGGGCGGGGCGCGGGCAGGCCCGACTAATCCAGCCCCGAGGCGCGGATCTGCCCGCGCCGGGCCGCAGCCGGTCGGAACCTGGACGTTCCCTGTCCGCCGCGAGGCCAGCGCCCGCCGCACCCGCTGTGCCGAGCGCTTTGTGGGCCCGACCCCCTCCGATTCGCAACAAGCTATGCACGGCTCCTAAGTCCAGTTTATAGAGGGGGAAACTGAGCCACTGAGCGGCGAGGAAAGATCGACAGCGCCCGTACATTCGTACGGTGTAAGCTCCTCCCGGGGCTCGGTTTCACCATCTGCGAAACGGGGACGCATAGTGGGGAAGGGTCCTCTCAGTTACTGGAAGCGGAGACGGCTACTGCCGGGCACGGGCCGCCCGAGCCTCCAGGCTGCTCGGCGGCAGGAAGCCCAGGGCAGATCCAGGAGAACCATCGCCGCTTGCGAACGCCCGCACGTGCGGGCACTGAGCCAGGCACAGCGGCAGCCCCCGGGCGCAGCGGCAGTGGCGGGCCTCTCCATTCCAGAGCGCACAGGCAGGGGTCCCAGGACGCCAGCAGTACAGCTTCCCATCATGAAACGAGCTGTGGGACAATCCACGCAGAACACATGCTTGGGGGCACGAGGAGGTGAGCTCTGGTGGGGGCGTCCAGGGACCCCCGGCTTATAGAAGCCCAGGTCAGAACCTGCAAACACCTGCTCCAGGCTTCGAGAATCAGTGGCCGGGTCCCCACTGGGGGAGCGTGGTGCGCAGCTATTGCAAGAGAGCCGAGCTGACCAGCCTCAGGATTCCCACGCACGAATGGACACATTTGCAGAGGACACGGTAATCTCCAAGGGTCCAGAAGAAACCGCTAACAGTGCTGCTCGCAGTCCTTTTGTCCTACTCAAATTATTTTTCAAATCTCTGTACACCCTTCTCCTGGCAAATGAATGCCATTCCCCCACGTTCTGCTGTCTCCTGCCACTAGCTGCTGTCGAACGCCACAGTATGCTCTGTAACCGAAATCGTCAGGCCCTCATGCCTCCGTCCTTTGAGGACACCCCATCACCCCCACTGTGTTGATGAGAAAGCAGAGCAGAGACAAGAAGTGACCCACCCGGGGCCATGCAGCTGCTCAGCGGCAGAGCTCGGATTTGAACCCCAGAAGTATGACTGGTTTCTATGGGCTCGGCCAGGACATGCTCTTCCTCAGGGAAGGCAGCAGAGGCTGGGGGAAAATCAGGGGCTGGGGAGGAGTCTCTGCCTCACAGGCGAGTGTCTACGGGCCCCCTCACCCGCCACACCGCACCCCACAGGGTTATGAGCTCCTGCACACAGCCCTGGCTCCAAGGCCTCGGGCAGCAAAGGGGAAAGGGTTCCATGCAGTGGGGTGTCCCAACCTGGTTTTCTCTGTTCAGCAGCCAAAGAGCCCTGAATGATGTCATGCCCCAATCCCAGGAGTCTGTGAGTGGTTACCCTCCACGGCAGAGTGGAATTCAGGTTGCTAACCAGCTGACCTTGTGATGGGCAGGTGATTGGGGGAGGGGGCAGTGTAATCACAGGGTCCTTACCAGTGGAAGGAGATGGGAAGACGCCACCCTGCTGGCTCTGGACATGGAAAGGGCCAGGCGCTAGGAATGTGGGCGTCTTTGGGAGCTGGAAGAGGCAAGGAACCGATTCTCCCCTGGAGCCCCAGAGGGACAGCTTGCCCCACCCTGACTCAAGCCAGTGGAAACCAGGACTGTGGGATAACCAGTCTGTTGTCTGCGGCCTCCAGGTTCGTGGTAGTAGCCAGAGCAGCCCCAGGGACAACCCATGTCTGTATCCAGGACTCCGACAAGGGGATGGAGTGCAGAACTTGGGGCCCGTGGGGCACAGCAGGCTGCCCCTCGCACGTCAGCATACAAATGCCCATCAGCAGGCCTGGGTTGTGCGTATGGCCTCGTGGGAGCCGCCGGCAAACACACGAGGAAACAGGCGAGGCAAGTGCAAATGGGGTGGGGAGGAGCAGTGGGGACAGGCATGGTGTGCGGCTCCGAGCGGCAGCAGGGAAGCCGTTCCAACCCGGGGCCTCTAGGTAGGACCAAGGTGAGGGGAACTCTGGGGAAGAGATTTTCCTGGATGGCTAACTGCCAGTGCAAAGGTCCTGAGGCAGGAGCAACCTGGCAGGGCCTCGAGGGAGCTTGGGTGTTTGTGTTGAGCAAGAGGAAGTGGGTCCAGGTTTAGGCAGGAAAGAGAGAGACTCTTGAAGACCCTCTCTGTCTGACCCAACATAAGGCTAAGGTGGGGGGTGGGGAGCAGTGGGCCTAGCTGGGAGCTGCTGGGACAAGCCAGGCAGCATGGTGGCAGGGCCTGTCCTGTGGAGGAGATGAGGCTGTTCCAGTAGAGTGGCAGGGGGCAGTGGTGACGGGAGCCGGGAGCTCTGCAGAGGGAGGTCAGCTAGGGGCCTATGTGGGGCCCTGCTGTCACTCTTGCCTGCCATGGGCTTAAGGCTGAGGCCTAGAGGGGCCTGCAGGGAAGAAGCAGGGGGAGGCGACGACCGTGGACACAGGCCCGGGTGGAGTCCCAGCTCTGTCTTTTCTTCATGACCCTGGGCAGGTCCCACCCTCTCGGGGGCAGATGTACACCAAGTCGGGCACTCCTCACTGACTGCGCTCTGTACCCTCCGGGACCCCCCAGGGGTGCGTTCTACTGTTGTGCCTCTTCCAGAGGAGAGCCTGACCGGTGGCCAGGCTGTACCCACTCTCCCGCAGCGGGCTGGAGACCCTACCCCTGGCACAGCCAGCGGGGGTGGGGCCACGTGCTTCTGGGCCAGTCCAGGCGTGGGCAGCAGGCGCCTGGAGACAGTCGTCTGGGAGGAGCGGCCCCAGCCCAGCACCACTGCCCGTGTGGCCCGCCCACCACAGCCCCAGACCCCGGGGGAAGCCTGTCTTTGTGTCAAACATGGTTCTCAAGGCTGCGCACAGGCGTTTACAAAGGCCGGCAGCTGTGACACGGAACACTGAAAGGTGCAAAATCCGGAGCCGACAGGCAGTGGCCAGAGAGCACAGGGGCTTCGCGGGGGGACACACACTCAACGTGGTAGCTCCGTCTGTCACCCTGGGGAGCACCGGGGGAGGTGCCCCCCTACCCAGGCTGCCTCTCTGGGGTAAGTGGAAGCAGAGTCTGCAGATGAGGAAGGACCGGAACACCTGCTGAGACCAAGGACAGAGCCCTGTGGGGGGAAGGCAGTGTGGCTGGGGTCTCAGGGAGAGGAGGGGGCCAGGGTGTTGGGCCTGAGTGCCCTCCGTCCCTCACTGCCCAGCCCGGGACCGGCCCCCGTTCTCCTGGCCTAGCATGGAAGGTCCCCACGGGGGAGGACTGGCGGGCTCTGCTGAGGCCGGGGCGTGGGGGCAGGTCCAGGGAGGGTCCGTGCTCACCGGTTCACGGTGTTGGGAGGGAAGCAAAACCAGAAAGACCCCCACGGCCCATTCATGAGCTGACAGAGGGTGAGGTCAGACCCTGCTCCAACAGCCCGCACAGCCTCCTCGCCGACCGGGAAATGCAGATTTAAGGCAAAGGAGGGTGAGGAGGGAGTACAGGTGCTGCCCGAGACGTGGATTTCACAGAATCAAGAAAACCCTGCTGCGAGCCTGCAAGGGAGGGTCTGACGGCACCAGGGCAGCAGCAGCTCCAGGACGCTGAGCTGAGCTAGAGGGCTTGGATGGCCGCTGGTCCCCGGGGAGGTGGCCCCAGGCCACCTGCAGTCCTCAGCGCCGTGGCCGTGGCTGTTGTGTGGCTCGCGATGTCCAGCAGGTGGACACCAGCAGGTCGGGGCAGCGTGCCACACTGGGTGAGTGGTGGCCCCGGGAGATACGGCCCCCGGAACTTCAGAATGTGACCATACTGGGATTAGGGTCTCTGCAGCGCTGACGAAGATAAGGACCTTGGGTTGCCTGGGTGGTGACTCCTGATTTCTGGTCTCAGGGTCGTGAGCTCAAGCCCTGCATCCAGCTCTATGCTGGGTGTGGAGCCTATCTGGGATTCTCTCTCCCTGCCCTCCCTGTCTCTCCCCCAACCTCTTCTTCCTCTCTCAAGGACATGTGTGCACAGAGAGCAGATGTACACATAACAGCACTGTGGGGCGTGAACACATGGGTACGGGGCGGGAAGGTGTGTCCCCCTAAGGTGGGCATTCTAATGGAGGTGGCAGGCAGGCCTGGCTCTTCAGCCCTCCCCCTCTGGGAGGAGGCGGGGTGGGGCTGAGTGGGACAGTCCCCCAGGTCCTGCTGGGGGGACCTTCAAGGGGCCAGCTGGGTGTGCAGACACTGAGTTTTGGCGGAGTGGGGAGAGAGGCTTGGCACTTGGGGGTCAGGGCGGAGTGTGTCGACCCCAAGAGGACCCCTGCCCCACCCACCCCGCTTGTCTCCAGGCTCTCCCTGCATCTGCTTGCTTATGTGTGCTCAGCCTATGCCTGGCCCTGAACGACCCTGGGGTGCCCGCCTGCTCCCACCTGCCCTGGGGGCCCCCAGTCCAGCAAGGCCTGTGAGCTCAGCCAGGCAGGTGAGGTCTGAGGGGCTGTGACCCCCTTCAGGCACAGAGGGGAGCAGCCCACCAGAAAGGCAGCCTCTCTGTAAGCCCCCACCCCAGTCAGTCCTGGTACAACCTTCAGGGGGTGGGCATGGGGGCTTCCCCAAACCCTGACCCCGACGTCCTGCTCAGCTAGTTCTGGAAGGGCTAGAGGCTGGACAGGAGAGAGAGACAGCCCCGACATCTGGGGTGTCACAGAGCTGGAAAGGGGCACGCAGGCCGAGTGGCCCTGGCACCTCTGCTTTCTACTGAATGCAGCAGCACCCCACCTTCCTGTCCCTGGGGAGCATCTCCATCTGCCCCTGCCAGCCACAGCTGGGGCTCTGTGTGCACTCACTGAGGCAAGGCCACAGGAACATGCCCTTGTGTGGGGGGGCTGGCCTGGCTCAGTGGAGCCCGAGTACCCTACAGCTGCAGGATCCCTGCACAGGGGAAACCCATGGTCCCCAGGCTCCATTTCAGTCAGGCTCCGGTGAGGCGAGTGGTGGTCACCTGCAGCCCAGAGCACCCTGGCCTCCCTCACCCCCCTCGCCTGACCAGCTTCTTCTGGGCCCCTGGTCCTAGAAAGCACTGTCCGCCATGTGCCATGGCCTGAGACCTGGGCATTAGCCCTCCACTACAGTAGGGGAATGGCAGTCCCCACGGCATCCATGTCCTAACCCTCAGAACCCGAGAATACATCCGTCACCCAAGGGGCCCAGGGATTTATAGACAGAGACGGAGCTCACCAGGAGGCAGTGAGCCTGGAGGGCCCCGGTGGGTCCACTGTGACCACAAGGGTCCTTACAAGAGGGAGGAGGAGGGTCAGGGTCAGAGATGCTGTGAGGAGAGGCCCCAGAGCCCCAGAAGCTGCCAAGGCCGGCAACTGTGTTCTCCCTGCAGCCTCCCGAAGGAAGCAGTGAGGCTGACACCTTGGTTGGGCCCCAGGACACCTGTCTCGGACTCACGACCTCCAGAACTATAAAACTCGAGCTGTCTGAAGCCACAGCAGGTGCTCATCCCATCCCCGCCCCTGCACCCGGGGCCGGCTGTACCCTCTCTGCAGGGCTGCCACAGCCTGGCCCTCCTTGGGGCCTCCAGCCCTGGGGGGCCTATCACTGGAGGCCTTGCTCAGAACAGGATGCAGGACAGAGAGCCCTCTGGAGAGTCATCTGGAGCCAGGTGAGCTGGTGGTCCTCGCTGGGACCACCGGCCACACCCAGTACCTGTCTGGGCCCTTGGCGTGCAAAGAGCCCGGGCCCTGCCTCGGGCAGACCCATGGGAAGGCGCACTCTGGGCTCAGCATCCCCAAAGGGCATGGCTCAGAGGGCTGCCCAGCTGCACCGCCCCCACACGCCCATAGGGCTTTCCCTGCGCCTGCTCTGTGCTCCTCTAAGGAGCTCCCTGCACCGCTGTCCCCACAGCACCTGACCTGCGGAGACAGGACGTCAGGTAAGGGGACAGGAGCACCTCCTGCAGACTTCCAGGCAGGTGTTCCCAGGAGAGGGTCCAGGAGAGACCCGTGGGGAAGCCCACTGTGAGCAGGGAGTTGCACGGCCAGCAGGACTTCCTGCAGGGGTGGGGTGCCTGGCCGGAGGGGCAAGGCCCCAGCCCCCCAGGACACACACTGGGCGCTTCCCTGGCATCAGCCCTGCTTGACCCACGAGGGGTCAAGCACCGTCCAGCAACGGAAGTGTTACTGGCCAGAGGGCCGGGAGTGTGGTCCACTGCGTCGCCTCTTCACAGGTCATAGGGATCTAGGAGGAGGACCTCATGAGCCTCATTTCAGAGAGAAAGCAGAGGTGCAGGGAGGCCCCCAGTCAGACACTGAGGAGCCTGGGCCAGACTGGGTTCAAGGTAGACACAGGGCCCAGACGGGGCAAGGGTGGCCAAGGGGAGGGGTGACTGCCGCCCACCTCATTTCAGGCGGCCCCCAACCTGCTTCCCGGGGGCTCACCCCAGGCCGCAGGCACCCCTCGGGCCTGCAGTTAGCAGAGAACAAAGTGAAGCCCAGAGGCTGTGGGCCGGCTGTGGGAGTGTGCTGGTGCCCCAGGGGACCCCGGCCCCTCCTGGCTGGCCGCAGCTTGGAGCTGGCAGAGGCCCTGACAGACAGGCCGGCCAGACAGACGCCCCTTGAGGGAGCGCTGTGGCCACGGGCAGCGAGGAACACGAGCCAAGAGGCCACCTGGCCGGGCCACTGGGGCAGACGGCAGCCAGTGCAGGCCCAGGAGGCTGCCTAATGAGCCCCACACAATTTTTCACCCCATATTTTTCCAATAAAAAAGCAGTTAGACACCAACCGCAGCCTTGCGGAGGGGCCATCTGGCTGCCTGGCTCCCCAGCCTTCTGGCAGCACAGGCCACCTTCCCCGCCAGCAGCCAGCGCCCCGAGCATGGGGGTGGGGCGGGCGTGGGCCTGGCTGGGGGGACTGTGGAGCCTGGCGGGGCGCCCACGGGGCGGGGCCGCTCTTTCATGAGGGGCGGGCGGCAACAGAGAGGTCTTCCTATCTGTCCATCTGAACCCGGGCCTCCGGGGCTGCTGCAGGGTAGACAGGCTCTGCCGAGCTCTGTGCTTCCGCATCTTGGATGTGGACCGTCCCCAGCGTGTCTGCACCTACAGCTAGGGGCAGAGACCCAGGCCAGCGGGTGAGGACGGAGGGCTGGCAGGAGCCCGGGGGAGCAGTGACGGAGGGCTGGCACCAGCCTCTAGAAGCCGGCTGGTTCAGGAGGCGCACACAGGCTGCGAGATGGAGTCTTCCTGCTGCCCCGTCGGGGAAGAGACGGCCTGCCTGCCACGCTCTCCCCAGCGCCCAGACCCGGGACCTGAGCTGCCCAACCTGCACGGCCAGCTGCCTCCCCATGGGCCCCGAGCAGCCCCGCTGTCTCCAGCCTGCCACGCAGCAAGCAAGGGGACAAGGGGAGCTCTCTCCAACTCTGTGCAGCACACAAGTGCCCCAGGGCGGAGGGTCTGGGAGGCACACCGTGGCCGGGCCCCAGGGGAAGGCACACTGTGGGAGGATGCCTCTTACTCACGCTCCCCTGTTCTTACAGCTCTAAAATCAGGGCTTTTGCCATCCTGCAAATACTGTGGAGATACGTGGCCTTCCTCGCCTGACCAGCTCCTCCCGGAAGGAGCAGAAGACCTTGCCTGGCTGTGCCACTGGGGGAGGCGGTGGGGGCTGCAGAGGCAGAGGCTCCTGGCAGGGGTCCTGCCCCGTGGCAGGTCAGTTGGACTGGGGTGGGGGAGGACAGGGAGGGCGGCAGCTCTGGGTGGGCGCGTACCGCTCCTCTGAGCTGCACCTGTTTCCCGATGGGCTGGGAGGAAGTTACCCACCACCCTGGAACTCAGGCTGGCTAAAGGGAGGCAGATGGAACTCCGGTCTCTCTTGCCGTCCAACCTTACACGGTGTGTAGTGACCCCATGCAGCCTGGAGGGACAGGGACCTCTTAAGATAGCGGTTCTCCACTGCACTTGGAACAAACCTGAGCTTCCTGCTATGATTTACATAATGTGACCCCTCAGAACTCATGCTCTCTCCCTCTGCTCTGGCCCCCACTGGACATTTTGCATCAACATTCTCCCTGGCTCACCATGCAGGGAATCAGTCATTCTGTATGATCAGTGGTGTGGAGAGGTGAGATGCAGATGAGGTAGCTGGTGCTACAGGTGCCTTCGTGGGCTAAGGAGGTGAGGAAGGAAGCCATATACCAAGGATGGCCAATCAGAGAGACAGGAACCTGATGACCACGGGCAGGCCATGCCAGCCCAGGGCCCCGCACATGGGCTTCTTGGTGACAAGTACAAACTCCTCTATTTAGCCAGTTCACTCCAGTTTCGACCACAGCAGCCAAATGCAGGCCCTAACCAGTGTGGAGCCATGTGGGAGAGAGCCAGGACTGAGGGCTGGGAGTTGACTGCGCGGGCAGTATGGGTCTCTGCCTGTAACAGGGACAGATTTGTAAGCAGACGAGCAGAGAGGTGGTGTGTGCCCAGATGAGAGGCACTGAGGGCAGGGGGAGGGTAAGGGGGGGACAGTCACAGTATCCAGACCTGCAGCCCAGGTAGCCACACAGAGCCTGGTGAGGCACCACAGCCCAGCCAGTGCGGACCAGGCACAACCCGTGCATGGTGGTTGGCCAGTAACCCCTCAGGGAACCCTTGCTCCAGGCAGCCTCTCCGCGAAGCCCTGATACCTCCCCACGTTCACACAGACTTCGGGGCTCAGCCCAAGCGCCCACCCGCCCAGCCCATGCTGCCCCATGGTCAGTTGTGTGGGGCCTTAGCCTGGCCTCTGGCCTCCATCCCAAGCTGCCCAGGGACACACCCCAGTGTTGCAGAAGACCCAGGTACTCCTGGGAGAGGCAAACCTGGGTGACCAGGCAGGAGGCCTGTGCCCTCTGGGGTCCCAGAGCCAAGGGCTGTCCCATGCCGGGCTGGGTCACCGTATCACCCATGCAGACCACTCATGGTGACCACAGCCCAGCACACGGGTCTGTAGAAGGCTGACTCTGGCCACAGCCTTCCTTCCAGGACCCACAGCCACGAGCCTCAGTGGCAGCCTGGAGGGCAGTCTGGGCCTGGCACAACAGAGAAGTGAGCCCCAACAGAGACCCCAGCCAGACCCTCCGGGCAGGGGGCTCTGGGACTCAGACTCTAGCCCTCCTGACTCTCCAGGGCACGGCTTCTTCCCTCGGGGCGCACAGGGAATTGCCAGAAACACAAGAATCATGAGTTCCAGACTCCACATGGCACCCATCCGGAGCGAGCTCCTCCTGAGCACACCTGTCCCCCTTGTCTCTCTGCCAGGCTGGGCCAGGCTGGTCCCCAAGCATTGCTTAGGACCGACCTGTGGGCTCCCCACTCAGGGTAAGTGCAGCGGAGGCCACAGCGACAGCCCCTGCTAGCCCTTGGTGATGGCCTGCCACCTGGTCCAAGGCATCGATGGCCACGTCCAAAGTGACTGCTCGTTCCTGGGGCACAGTCTGAGCTGTGCCCTGGTGCCTGCCCTCTCCCGCCCCCCGTCTCCGCCGCTCAGAGTCCCCACTCTCATAGCAGGGGCGGGCTCAGAGGTAGAGGGAGAAGCAGGCCAGGGCCAGCAGTGACCAAGAGGCCAGGCTGCACGGGGCCCCAGAGGCCCTTGGAAGGCTGGGGTCAATGTTCCTGTCCGAGAGGAGCGGGCGGTGGTTCTGGGTGCGGTACAACCTGGCAGCCGAGTCAGGACAGTGACGCCCAGAAGGAACCCACTTGGAGTGCAGCAGCTTGGTTTCTTTTGTGGAAGGCAGGCCAGGGGGCCTGGGTGGGGACAGCCAGCGGTCTCAGGGGCTCAGCAACCCCTTCCTCTGAACTCCCTCCCAGCACCTCTGGCTTCAGAGCGTACGTCCATCAAGGTGGTTTTAGGGAAAGGCGGGGCCGGAGATGAGGGGTCAGCTCGGCAGCTTCCTGAGGCCCCTCATCTCACTCCTCAGAGAGTCTGAGGAGCAACCGCTCTGCAGAGGGGCTGGACGGGAGTGGGGGTGGAGGGGTGGCCGGCTGAGCTTCGTCGCCCCGGAACCCAGACAGCGGCTCACTCCCAGCTGCCCGCCCTCTGGCCACCTTCCCCAAATGGTCCAGACCCCGGTAAGGACCCCACACAGGACTTCTGGGCTGGCTTGCTTTGCATGGCGGGGGCTCAGGCCTCACTCATCCACACTGTCCCTCCCCCTGCCACAGATGACGCCCCCGGCCCTTCCCGACCTCCCCTCCATCAGCCTCTGAGGCTGGTCACCCGGACCCCCCCCGGCATCCTCCGCAGGCCTGTCCTGTTAGGCAGCTTCCCAGCCCTTCCCGCACTTGCTCATGTACATCTGCCAAGGGTGGCCATCCGGCCGGCCAGGCCTCGGACAGCGCTGGCCCAGTGCAGGCCGGGACAGGGACAGGGACATACTAGTCGGGCAAGCAGCACGGTCGCGCACTGCAGACCTCCCCACGGGATTTTGCTCCCCTTCACAAAACTGGCCTGGAAGCCAGTGCGCAGCAAACCCCAGGGGGGAACACCCTGGCCCCTGGCCTGGACGCTGGACCTCCTCGTCCACTTGGCACCCGCCCCTGTGGTGCCACTGCCGGCGGCCCCATCAGCAGCTACTGCTCTTTGCAGCTGTGCTGTTCCCATATTCTGGAGGACTGCAGGGGCCAGCTGTGTGACCTCGGGCAGGCTCCTGACCCTCTCTATGCTTGGGGTCCCAGTTCCCACCTCTCAGGGTCTCAGGACAGGCAGAGAGTGAATGCCAGGGCCGCGTCCCGCCTCCACAGCGCTCAGCACACAGTAGGGGCCCCACAGACGGCCGCTGGGCTGAGGGCTTGGGGGTGGCCTCCTCCCTGCTCCCCACGGGACACACGAGGGCCAGCAAATGACCAGGCCCCCCAACCCCAGCAGGCCTGTGCTGTGGTTTCTCCTGAGCTAAACCCTCCAAGTGCCTAAATCCTGCGTTAGTGGGAACTTCATTGTTCCTGAAAAGGAGGATAGTTAGGTACTAAGGCTGCCGCTATTAGCAGAAGCCTGGTTCCCGGGGGTGTTTCCGGACCCCAGCCTGGAAGGTGGGGGATGGCACTTACCCACAGCATGCCCCCCCACCTCCAGTGCCCCCCGCCCCCAGGTATCCCTGGCAGAGACGGGGCCAGGACGTGTGAGGAGGCCACGTGTCCCGCACCCCTGTGGGTGGAGGTCTCGGGAGGAGGTGTGGGGGGCTTACCTTGTCGTCCCCTTCGCTCTCGCTGTCACACTGCAGGGGGAGAGAGACAGAGGAGAGTCAGCACCCCATCGCAGGGCAGGGGGTGTGGGTGGGGCCTCAGGGGTGATTGGGCCTTGGGGGGCCTGGGAGGGATCTGGAGGTGAGTGCCAGCAAGGCCCTCGGTGAAGGGCTCTGAGGGGCGGGGCGGGCAGAGGTGAGGAGTTTGCCCTCCTGGGCGGTGGGCACAGATGGGGGCCTGCGGGTGGGATCAAGGGTGCCCTCTGGGCAGGGCCATGGCAGCCCAGCCCCAGCAGCCCCGGCTCTACTGAAGGGGCAGACAGGGGCTCGGATCCCTCGGACAGACAAGGGGGTCAGGCCAGGCCTACGGCCACAGGCACTGCACGCAGGGAGGGCTCCCGCAGGCACCGGTACCTCCCGCGCCCCTGCGGCCTGGCTAGAAACCGCTGGGCGTGTTAGCTCAGCTAATGAAAGAAAGGTCGGCGATCGTGCAAACAAATCTTTGTTTTCCATTTTCAGCAGGCAGAGCTTTAAAAAGAAAGACTGCTCTTCTAGAACCACAGCAATTTTCCCCCTAAAAGAACATAAAGAAAAATAATCCCGTCCTAGCAACAGCAATTACAGCACGTTGTGTCAGATGAATGCCGCTGCTGAAAATACATCTCCCAGGCCACAAGTTAGGGTGACAGGTCCCCGTCAGCCGTGCGCCTTGCTGTCCTCCAGTCGCTGAGTGCAGGGAGGGGGTGCTCTGCCCTTGGCGCCCCAGGGTGAGGGCCGGGGTGCCCTCGATGGCAAAGTTCAGAGTAGCACAGATGGGCCCCATGCTTTACCAGCCACCCACTGAAGCTGGGAGTGACCCTGGGGGATGGGCACGTTGTGGGGGGGTCTTCTGAGGCTAACAAGCGTTCCACCCCCCAGCCCCGCGGACCCCCTGCAGGGCCTGGCCAGAGACCTGGTGGGGAGGGGTCTCCTCACACCCACCACGTCCCTGCCACGCAATGGTAAGAGGCCAGGCCAGTCCCTCACGAGCAGGTCCGGGGAGCTGGGAGAGGGCAGAGTGGCTGAAATCCAGGAGGAGGCGTACCCCAAGGTGATGAGGGGAGTGTGCAAACGGGACCGGAGAGGTGAGGGGCTGGACACACCAGACACGGACAGCACATGGCCCTGTCCTGCGGAGTTGGGACCCAACTCTGCCACGGGAGCCCTGGAGTGTGGGGGGCTGGGATGGAAGCCAGGAGCCCCGCTCACTGCAGCCGGCACGGACCAGTCAAGCTGCTGGTGGAGCTGCCGGAGGCCCCCAGCCGGGCCTCTTCCTGCTTGGTGAGCGGCCCTAGCCCTTGCGTCGGAAACCACAGTCCCATCAAAGCGCCGGAGGGAGGGGTCTTGTGTGCCAGGCAGGACCGGGCGCCCGGAACCCCCAGGCTGGCTGTTTCACACCTCTGCCCACAGCTTTCCGTGTCACAGGGAGAGCTTAATGACCCGGCAATCAAGGAGGGGTTAGGGGGCTTCCCAGCGAGCGCATGCGTGGCCCCGTCACGAACGAAATGGCACCCCTTGTCGCCGGCACAGGCCACGTCAGAAACGAGTTCCCGTCATGAAGTCCTACCGGATTAATGTTTAACTGCGATCGAGTCGGAACTGAATGAGGCAATTAATCAGGGCAGGGAGGGAAAAAGAGCCACATCTGTCTTGCAGGAGCTGCCTGAGAGAGGTGACCTTCACGGGATCCAGCAGGGCTGGGTGGTCCCGGGGGGTGCGGCCCTGGGGTGTGGGGGGGGTCCAAGCAGGGAGCTGGCGGAGCAGAGGACAGACTTGGGGCCCCAAGTGCATGTGCTGGCTATGGTGGGGAGGCCAAAACGTGGGCAAAGGAGCAGACATCTTCCGGGTACACGCTGCCACCTACACCAGGCAGCCTTGGGCAGGCCCCTTGAACTCTCCATGCCTCAGTTTATGCTTCTGTAACACAGACAACAGCCCGGCCATAGGTTGTCATGTAGCTTCAATGAGTGAATACAGGCAAAGCACCAGGACAGTGCTGGGAACATACTTGGAATGATCGTTAGTATGACGATCACTTCTTCACTGTCGCTGCTACCCACATCATCTCCACCACCATCATCTCCATCATCCTCATCACCACCATCATCTCCACCACCATCATCTCCATCATCTCCACCACCATTATCTCCACCATCATCATCTCCACCACCATCATCTCCATCACCATCATCCTCATCACCACCATCATCTCTACCACCATCATCTCCATCATCCTCATCTCCACCATCATCTCCACCACCATCATCTCCATCATCTCCACCATCATCTCCACTACCATCTCCACTACCATCTCCACCATCATCTCCACCACCATCACTGCCATCACTCTCGTCACCGCCACCACCATCATGGTCATCACGATCGCCATCCTCACTGCCATCACCAGCATCACCACCATCAACACCAGAACAATCTTCAGCATCACTACCTCTGCCTCAGCCTCTTCCCTCATATCACCCAACAGCTCTTGGAGGCATCCAGCTTCCCACAGGGTCTGGACACAGACGCCTCTCGCTGACGGTGCCCTGCCCTGCCCAGGAGCACCTGCACAGGAAGTCTGGGGGAGTCCGTCTCCATTCCCGGGCCTCTTCCAGAAACCTGGGCAGCCAGTTGCTTGGGTGGGGGCTGCCTGTCACCCTCCGGGACTGGGAGACACAAATCGACATGGTCATTGAGCAGCAACAGAAACGTACCTTTTTCTTCTCTCAGTGTGAACATTAATTACTGCTTCACAGTGGTACTTAGTGGAGGTTGCCTGTCTCCCATTTCTCAAACAAAGGCATGGAAAGTTCATGGCCAGGGAAACCTTGACTCTGAGCCCACTTCTCCCATCAGATGCTCTAGCATCTGGGCCTGGGCCACAGGTGCCCCCGGGGAGTGGGGGGAGAGAGGCAGGGAGCGGGGGCAGGGTCCGTCCTGCCCACTGCGGGCCCCTCAGGCCATGGAGACAGAGAGGGCCTGGAGGCCACCCTGGGCCCTGCCGTAGAGAAAGATACCACGAGCCACTCCAGCTCTGCTTCTGTCCCCCGTAGCTTCCCACTCAGGCGACCCCACTCGATCCAGGGTCAGAGAGGGCCGAGGGTTGGCACACGGCCCGGTGCTCTGGACCCAGACCAGGTTTCTGCTCTCACTGCAGTGTGCAGTCTGGGATGTCTCCTATGGGGGCCCTGCTCACAGAGCTGCCCGGGGACTGAGAAGGACCTGACTCCTCACCGGCTTGAAGCTCACTCTCGAAGAGCACTGCCACCCGCAAAGCCCTGAGCAGCTGCAAACCAAATCAGCAGGGTCCGCGGTCAATGTGGGCTAGAAGGCCATGGAACATTCTATGCAGCCCACCTGAGCATGGGGGCAGAAAGGTCTGAGCTGCTGGACAGTCGGTGCTGAGGTCACACTCTGGGCTGTGTGTCCCCAGGGCACACAAACTGTTGCTGTGGGCTGTTTTCGCTGGGCCTGTTGTCACGGCTCATGCATGTGCGTGCAAGGCCCTGCCAGCCTGTCATGGGTGTGCATGTTCTGAGACATGTCAAGGTGTGTTCTGAGGCCTGGCTCACAGAAGCACCTGGGTGTCCTGCCCAATTCGTGCTCTGCCCCAGGGCTTCCCGCCCAGTGTCCCAGGGTAGTGCAGGGCATGTGTGCACCCAGGTGACCTGACACAGGGTCACCTGTCCCTATGCATGTGGCCCAGCAGCACTGGCCACGCTCACAGTTCCCAGGGGCCCATCAGCTCCAGCTTCGTGAACACTCTACCCATCACTGCTGCTTCGGAAGAGTTTCGGGGAGGAGAGTGGCTGCCCTGCCTGCCCGCGTGAGCATCCGTCCCCCCCACAGAGAAGGGCACAAGGGGCTCACCTTCCATCGTGCTGTAAACGCTCCCGGGGATATGCAACATGTGCCCCATTAAGCAATTCAGCTAAAAAAGGAACAGTGAACAGACTGCAGGAAGCCCCGGGCCCGGGGCTGCCTCCCATCACCCACTGTCTGGAGTCGGGCTGAAAAGGCCATTTTTTACCCTTGTCAGTTGGAGCACCCCACCCTCAGATGCTGGGCAGTGACGCGGGACCTGACAGGCAGGGGTGCCAGGAGTGGGGTGGGGGTCACGGTCTGGTCTGTGCCTGGGGCAGCCATGGGATCGGCTGGGTGACCGTGTCTGAAGCACCGGGCCAGGATACAAGAACGGGGCGCACCGCACAGGGGGAGCCGGGCCCGCCAGTACTCACCTGGGTGCTCGCCAACTCCACAGGCAAGAAGCGGGCCCAGCAGGTGAAGTGGTTTGCTGGCAGCAGCGGGGTGGGCAGGCAGGGGCCAGGCACTAGAAGCTGGGGTTTGGTTGTGCCGGATGGCAGTTCTGACCCCGGAGGGCAGGCAGGAGAGGGGAGCCCCACATCCCACTGCCGGGAGGCCTGGGACGTTGTGGGGTGTGGGGCTGATGGCACATATGCTCACTGGGGCCACTTCTATACAACTCAGGACCCACTACGGACCCACCTGCTTATTGATGGGGAAACTGAGGCAGAGTAGTTGGGAGCCCACCCCGGTGAATGGGTGCATGGGGTGTGAAACCCACAGTCTCAATCTGGCCCTTCTGATCAGGACCCCATGCCAGGGACTCCCTCAGGGCAGCTGGGACAGGGCTGGGGCTCCAGGATCACTCTGCAAAGGGCCCTAGGCCACACTGGCTCAGAAAGTCACAGTGAGCCTGATTAATTATGCACAATAGCTAGATGAGGACCCTGAAAATCCCACACTTGTTTACTCAGCTAATTCACTTTTTATGAGTGTTTAGGCTTTAAAGCAAAACAAAACACTAATTACCCAATTAACGAGCAATTAAGTTACTGCAGCCCTAATAGCCCAAGTGTGCAAGGCCTCCACGGGCTCATGGCGAGTGAGACCCACTTAGTGGAGAAGCGCAGCTGGAACCACGCAGGCGCACTTGGGAGGAGGGAAATGGCGTCCTTACCTGTCCCAGATGGGGGCAGCAAGGACAGATAGGGCTGGTACCTGCCCTCCCCGGCGTGCATTCCCCCAGAGCAGCCCAGAGAAGCCGTACGACTCGTCTGCTCAGTCCCACGCCCCCTCGTGTTCCCCCCGCTCCAAGTGTCTGCATCTCGGGCACAGGGGCAGTTCAGGGTGGCCCCCGGGACCTGGGCAGTGGTGGGCCATGGTTTAGAGCTCTAAGAGCCCTGAATGGGCCGCCTCACAGAGACAAGGACGGTCCCACAGCTGGCCAGTGGGCTCTTTGGGGCCCTGAGAAACGAGTGGGTTGGCGTGCCTGCCCCCTGTGCCAGGCCTCCTCCCGCCCTTCGACGGAGAATGGTCTCTGAGGGAAGCGCAGGGAGACACAGCGTGGGGTCTGGTGTTCCTGAGACGCAAGTCTGTGCCAGGGCTAGAAACACTGCAGCTTAGGAGCTGCTGGTGGCATGCTGCTGCGTCAGAGGGGAGAGTCCGGGGCACAGAGTGCTGGGCAGGTCCGGTGACTGACTGCGGGGAAGCCGGGAGGAAAGGAGCCATCCCTCTAACTCTCCAAATCTCAAGAAGACTGGAACAGAATGCTGATCCTTCCACTTCTTAGCCCATGGGAACTGCCTTGCTGCCCCTGGATAGAACACATGGATGGACGGATGGATGGATGGATGACATAGCATGGTGCACACAGTACCCAGACGGAGCTGGCAGGGGATAAGCGCATGGACGGACGGATGGATGGATGAGACTTAGCACAGTGCACACAGTACTCAGACGGAGATGGCAGGGGATGAACACATGGATGGATAGATGGACAGATGGATGGGTAAGACTTAGCATGGTGCACACAGTACCCAGACGAGCTGGCAAGGAACAAACACATGGATGGATGGACGGACGGACGGATGAAAGACTTAGCATGGTGGACACAGTACCCAGACGGAGCTGGCAGGGGATGAACACATGGATGGATGGACGGATGGATGGACGGATTGATGGATGAAAGACTAAGCATGGTGGACACAGTACTCAGACGGAGCTGGCAGGGGATGAACGCACGGACGGATGGACGGATGGATGGACGGATTGATGGATGAAAGACTAAGCATGGTGGACACAATACTCAGATGGAGCTGGCAGGGAATGAACACATGGACGGATGGATGGATGGATGGACGGATGGATGGATGGATGGACGGATTGATGGATGAAAGACTT
>ML107039.1:0-11747 GCA_003697995.1 Taxidea taxus jeffersonii
GGGAGCTTGCTTCTCCCTCTCCCCTGGCTCCTTCCCAATGCTTGTGCTCTTTCTCTCTCTCAAATAAAGAAATAAACCTCTTAAAAAAAAGGAAGGAAAAAACCCCAGAAAAACTAGCCAAAGATTTCAAGACGCTGATCATTATGAGGGCTTCTTAGAAAGCACTTACCTGTTTGCCAAGGTGATCTGGGAATAGTTGGGGGTGACCGCTCCGTAAACATTGACTGCTCTGTAGGCGGAACGGTCGCCCAGTCCTGTCCCAGTCACTGAAACCCGTGCATGTTACTTGGCAGGCGTGAATGAGTTAAGTGTCCCGAGACGGGAGGTTATCCTGAATTGTCCAGGTGGGTTCTGGATGTTACCAGCAAGAGACTTTAGAAGAGGGAGATGGCAGAAGTTGCTACAGTCAGAGAGGAGAAGGCGAAGTGAAGGAGGTATGGAGAGATCTGAAGATGCTGATCTCCTGGCCTGGAAGCAGATCCCAGCCAAGAGTTGCAAGAACACAGCTCTGGAAGCTGGAAAGGCAAGGAAAAGGATTCTCTTCTAGAACCTTCAGAGGGAGCATGGCCCTAGTGAGGTGTTGAAGTCATGGCAGAGAAACCGTTTTCAAATTTCTGACCTCTAGAAGTGCAAGGGGAAGAAATTTGAGTTGTTTTAAGCCACCAAGTTTATGGCAATTGGTTTCAGCAGTAATTGGTTTCATAGGAAACTGACATGCCACTCTACCAAATTACTAAGCTTTGGGCCTAAGTGCCTTGTGTTTTTCTAAGTAAAATTAATATCCCAAGTATAAGAGACCTGTATGAAACTGTAGTGGCTTTAGTGATTCACAGAAAGGAAAAATTAAAATGCAAACAAAATTTAGACTTCGACTCTCGGGTATCGATTGTTTGGAAAAGCTTGGGAATTGATGGAACTGGTGATTCTTCACTTTCTTGGCATTTTGTGACACAGCTGTGTGCTGTGCCATCTGTTCCGTGCGAGGAGCTACTCCTGCCACGATGTTGCACAAGATTGTAGATTTTGCTGAGGACATGAAGTCCTTCCCAGCCTTTCCCTCCTCTGCTCCCTCTCCTCCCAGATGCAGGTAGGTGTTCTCCGTGACTGAGGTTTTCTGGAAGAAAACTCTTTGGGTGTGCATATTTTAAAATTTGATTTGATTAAGATACTCTAGAAAGAAAATGAATTCATTTTTAAAGAAATTTGATGGAATATCAAGGATTTCACACCATCTTGGATGAAAGAGTGTTAGAATTCTCTCTGGCTTATTATTATTATTATTTTTTAACTGTAAAGATAGTGTGGTTCTCCAGCTTAATAATGTTCTAAGAGTGAATCTTTCAAGTCCTTAAATTTCCTAAAACACACCTTTAACCCAGGAGGTTGTGATTTTTTTTCCTTCCTTCGTTGTCTCCCTCCTCTTCCTTCCTTCTTTCCTTCCTTCCATCCACCCTTCCTTCCATCCTTCCTTTTTTCTCACGATGGGAGATTTATTTTCCTAAAAAATTTGAGTGGGAGAAGTCACATTGTCACCTTGACAACCTGGACTTACATTAATCCTCATTTGCGTATTTTTCTTTTGCATCTCATTTCAATGAAATAAGGCAGACCGTTTTTACTGCTTGAACTTGGCTTCATTTTATTCTTTGTTTTCATTAATGCTTTTCTTGCTTTGGCACAGAACATTATTTGATTCACAACACTCTAGGAAAAAAATGCTTAATTACCGAAAAACTTTGACTGAGATTCAGGAAGCACATGTAGGGGAACATATTTGCTCAGGTTTGGTTTATATGACTTTCAAAAATAGATTAAAATAATCTGTGACAAAACCAAATTGGTGCTTTCATTGAAAGGACTTGACTGTGACGGGAACAGAAAGAGATAGTGTCTGAGGCTTCCTTTAATTAAAACGCCTTAAATGGAGAAGCAGGATGGATCGCGGTGCTCCTGCTGGCAAGGGACCAGGGTCTTCTTGAGGTTTTTCCAGAACCCTCTGCACGGTTCGGCAGAACTGAACGTGAACATTGCCTTTCAAATCCATTCCATGTGCATTGACACCGCTCAGTTATTACGGACACCTAATAAAAAAAAAGGAAAGAGAGAAAAGCAACATGGGATTATGATAGGAAGATCAGGATTTCTGCCTTGTGGCTTCATCAGGATTCATCACTTCCTGCCCAGGTGACTCTAGACAAGTCCCTTCAGTGCCCTGAGTTTCCACATCTTTAATGACACAGTAGGACTGTTTGCCTTGCTTCCACTCAGGAGTCTTTGGAGGACTGAAAGATTGGGGATGTGGAAACAGTTCCTAAAGTATAATTTTAAATGCAAAGAAATGTTTAATTATGGAGGTGTTTTCATTCTGCTAAAGTAAACTTTTTGCACACTTGTTTATTTTTTGGGTAGCATGGGGAAGAATCAGTTCTGCTCTTAAGCTGTTAACAAGGGAGATGGAGGGAGGGGAGGCTATGTCAGGTCCTTTTTGTTCCAGGAACCATGGCTGTGACTTCCTCTAACTCTGATGCCTGGAACCTAAGACTGATGCAAACCCCTTAGTCTTCATCCATCTCTATACGATGAAGAAAGTTTCCAGATTCTTCCAACTTAAATTCCTGCCTAAGAGAGAATAAGGTGTCCATGCAGAGAACAACAAATGGGAAGAGAAATCATTTTTAAAAAAAAAATATTTATTTATTTATTTATTTATTTAAGAGAGAGCAACTACACGAGCAGGGAGAGGAGCCGTGGGAGAGGGAGAATCTCAAGCAGACTCAATGCTGAGCATGGAACTCTGCGGTCTTGATCCCAGGACCCTGAGACCATGAGCTGAAGCCAAGAGTTGGACACCCAACCAACTGAGCCACCCAGGTGCCCTGAGAAACCACTTTGATGGAAGATAGTATTGTTTGCATTTGTGCTGTGTACTGTGATTTGTCAGAATTGCCCCCCAGACCATTGGATTCCTGGTTGTTAGCAGGATAATTTAACTTTGTTTTTAGGTTATCCCTGGGACACAGGTACTAGATGAGAATATTTTCAGGTCACAGGGCTGGGTGTTCTCGTGCTCTCTCAACAGGCTCTTTGTCTCCAGTACATCAGAGAGATTTCTCCTTTGGATTCCGAATAGTGAGCAATGATATTGCACAGGTCACTGAAATGTTAGAGAGTGTTCACCCTTGACATTGGCTCCTGAATCAGCTAGGCAAAAATATAAGTTCTGTTGTAAAAAGAACGTGTTTCCTTGATTTAGTGTAAACTGAGAACAAGATCTGTTCCAATTTTGTATCATAATGAGTGACAGAAATGAACATAATCATGGTTGCCACATCAGAAGTGTCTTGAATGTGATATGCTTCTGTCTGCAGGAGTATGTTTCACAGTAGGAAACCCGACCACAATGTGCATCATCACCCCAAGAGTTAAGGACTTTATTACAATTATTTACTGTATGTGAATTCTGTAAGGCTTTAGATGAATTCATGAATGAAAGAGCCATCAATGGCAACTGAGAGAACTCAGAATATTTCCAGCTTTTAATATTGATATGAGGAATGACAGTATTTGATACTCATGGCCATGGAGTGTGGAGTGACATTTGAATGGGTTAAGACAACGGCAGCCTCCGACTGTGAGTCTGTAAGAATTGGCAGGGAAGACTGAATGGATTATGATTCAGTTTATTTGGCAGTTTTGTGTGTTTGTGTCTGATGGTTGTCATCGAAAATATGTTTCAAACTTGTTTAGCTGGGTTTCTTGTATTGGTACCTGATTGGTACAATACCTTGTATTGGAAAATTATATTTTCCAGCTTTCTCTCCTGAGGGATTGGAAAGATAGACCTAGGTGGAAATTCAAGTTGGGAGGTAGGTGGAAGGATTCTCATGTATACCAGTACGCAGAAAATACTGTAAACTTTGCATTAAGTTGGAAGAAGGGTCTGAAGTATAAATTTAAGAACATGCACTTTCATTTATTTCAATCATTAGCTCTAAATGGAGTAAGGCTAACAAAGATTCCTTCAAAATACCCCCTACCTCAGAGATGCAACTCCTTTGCAGCTGAAACTATGAGAATCTTGTAAGGCTGTGTAAATGAGCAGTTACAGAGGACTTGAAGAAGCAAGTTTCTAAAACATGTTCTTTACCTCCCGGTCGTTTGGGCTTACCAATCCACAGTGAAAACATCACATGTGAATCATATGAAATTGCCATTGTGTTGGTCAAAATCTGTCCAGTGTTGGAGAATTTATGTGTTCAGACTCACATGACTTCCAAACCAGGCAGCAACCATTACTTACATTATTACCATCTGCCACAGCACACGGCGTCCTGTAAATCCTCAGTGGCCCTTTGTTGAAGGAATGAATGAGACAGTAAGTGAATGGAAGATTGAATGAGTGAGTGAGCTGAGCTGGGCGTTGTGCTGGAGGTTATGGAGGGTAAAATGGTATGGCTCCTTTTTTTTTTTTTAAGATTTTATTTTTAAGTAATCCCCACAATGAACGTGGGGCTCGAACTCACAACCCCAAGATCAAGTGTTGCAAGCTCCACCAACTGAGCGAGCCAGCTGCCCCTCTTCAGGCTCCTTCTAAGTCCCTTTTAAAGTTCTTTCCAGAGTCCATGGAATTAATTTTCTTTTTAATCACCTGGTCCCTTGGATGTTGCCTCCGTAGAGGGTCCGTTCCTGGATGTCCTATCAGAAAGACCCCATTGCCATGCCCTTGAGAAATCTGCTGCTTCTCACTCTGCCCTACTTAGTTTCCTCCTCCCTCTTATCATATTTGAAATAATACGCTTTCTAGTATATATCTTATTTGTTTCTGTCTACTCTGGTGAGGTCCGTGATGGAAGCACTTTGCCTTATTCAACAGTGTATTCATTTCTTCAATAGATGAGTAAGTGGATCGTTTGAAAAGAAGCCATCTAGTGAGATCTGCTGATTTGCCTAGAGGTGTACCCAGAAACTATGTGTTAAGGTGAAGTTCTGACTTTTTACAGCATTGAGGATATTAGAATGTTAGGGCCTTGGGCCCATGTGAGTAAACTGTCCCCATAGTGCTGCAGGGATCCAGGGGCTCTAGAACCAATATTCATTCATTTGATAATCATCTCGTGAATGCCTACTAAGCGCTAAGCCCTGGATTGTAGTGGATCCTGGAAGAAATCTGAAAGTGGACTTCTCAGGTCCCACCCAGTTTCTCCTGTAGTCAGTTGCCATGGTCCCAGCTTTTGCAGCTCTGGGGAGTGGTAGTGGGGTTCGGATTACATCTACCTGATATCCTCTGCTTAGTCAGGTTTGGTTCATGGTTGCAAGATGACTTGGCTTCCCTCTTCTCGTCGAGGCATTGGTTTCCTTGCCATTTCTAAACCTTGGTTCTTCGTTGTAATTCGCTTTCCATTTGTTACATATCATTACACTCTGTAATTACTCTGTAATATGTATCAAGAACATGGTGCTGGACAGGATGGATGGGGCTGTGGAATCTCACTGCACATCCATCATGTCAACCAAGATGGAAGGTCATAAAAGAACTGTAGTGAAGTGGGAGGAGGCTCAGGCAAGTCCAGAAGGTTATAGAGCATATAGCTCGGGGAGGTGGTAGTTGGGGGAGTTCAGGAAAGGCTTTACCGAGGAAACTGTTATGGGGACACCAGGGAAGGCGAGGTGGGCCGGTGGGAGAGGTTGGGCAGGCAGAGGGAGCTATGTGTTGGAAGGCCAGGGTGCAAGAAGGGTTGGAGCAGTGAAGACCAGACGCTCTCTGTCCAGCCAGGATTGACCCCTCTGCCAGTGGTATGCCTCCATAGGACTTTTACAAACCACCGTTTTCGTAGCTCAGAGAATGGGTTGGGGGAGGGCGAGATTGGAGGCAGAGAGACCAGTTTGGGAGCCTTTTAAGTAGCCCAAGCTTGATATGATGGCAGCTGTTATTAGAGGCAGCGGTGAGAGGGAAAGGGGTCCAGTTAACGGGAATTTAGGAAGCTCAGAGTACAGGACATGACAAGGGCTGGATGTGGTAAGCGGAGGGAGCTTCATGGTGAAGAGGGTGGTGACACTGGTTTCTTGCTTTGTCTTTAGAGGAAGCTGTGCCCCAGCCCCAGGTGAGACACTGGAGAAGGTGTGTTCCTTGTTGCTGGTGTTGGGGATGGGGGAATGAATTCAAATCTTTGGATTTTAAGAGGACCCACTCATAGTGACTCCTCTTTCCCTGTTTGTTACCATGGCCTCCTAATCCTATTCCAGAAGTGCTTCCCCACACAGCCTTCCTCATGTTTCCCTTTGTGCTAGAAGAACAGCTTTCCATGATGGACACTTCTGGGATGGAACCCGAGTCCTGCCTGGGTCACCCTATGGCAGTTACAGGGCATGTTTCCTTGCTTCGTAGGCTGACGGAGAACTTAGGACAGAGTCTTTACAGGTATTGCATTAAATGTGGAAGCCAAGGAATGAGGGAAGAGCTCAGGAGTGTATCCTGGGAGAAGTGATAAGCGTCTGTAACCGTATTGTGTAGAAGGCGTGGAAAACACGTCTGACAGAGGATGTGTTCCTGAAGAAGGTGATGGAGGCACGTTGTAGGCAGCATAAGATGGTGGCATTTGGGTAAGCTGTGAACGAGATGTCATACTGCGCCAGATGGCATTGCTTTCTAAGACTGCGGACGTCTCCTCTGTTTGAGGAACTGGTTAACGTGTAAATCTTCACCAAGTATTCTGGGATGGTTCTGATGTGACAGTGACTCGAATATAATAGAGACTAGGGCAATGGTGAATGTGCCGTTGCCCCCTAGTCAAACATGTGCTCTCTTATTGTAGTGTTAAAGCATACTTAGATCCAGTTGGGATGGAACGCACCCACCTAACTTGTTAAAACTTTTATTTCTCATAAAATGACACCTATGCTACCTTACTCCTTTCATCCCATCTCTACCAGGCGTAGATATTGATCATTCTATGGAAATTGATACCCATTTCATTATCAGTTGTAGTAAACTTAACCATAAGATCAGCTCTTAATAAATACTCAGTAATTACTTAATTTTAAAGGTTGTCTAGGCACAAGCCCATGATTCAGAGGAGTTACAGAGAAGGGCTTTCTGTAGGAACCATGGCGATCCTGGGAGGACACGCAGAGTGGGGGGCATGGCGTCAGCACAGGGGCATGACATCAGCCGGGGGCATTCATGGAGATGGAGGCTGATTGTGTTCCAGGACCTCAGGGCTGGGATCTGCTGTTCTGGAAGCTCGCCTGTGGCTTCGGCTTGGAAAGACTTGATTTTGATGGAATTTATCATCTTCTCGACATGGCTGCTTGCCATATTTGTCCACACTTAGTAAGGGCACAACCAATACATGTAGAGATTTCCTGCCCCGGTAGCCTCCAATCCCTTATTTTGAAGCTGCAAGAGATGAAGAGCCTTTCCTTTCAACCCTGGCCGATGGGGTGCACTTTGTTGTACGTTAGACCCAGCCTCCTGCTTAAATGGGATGCTTGACAGTTGTCACTCTAACAACTGAGCTACATAAGATTGTCTGATGATAGTTATTTGTAAGCCCAAACCAAAGTTTTCAAAAAGAGACCCTTTCTGTTAATGTTTTCTTAAAAAAAAGCTTGCTAGAATTTTCAGTATGTATTAATACATTTTATAGCAATTAAATGTAGATATGCACAAACTAAGGAGTCGATAAGTTTAGCACCTTCTCACCAGTGGTTTGAAGTTAAAACAATAGGTGTCATCTTCTAAAAGAGTGTCCTCATAACAGCTAATATAAAATTAAACTTTCACAACGAATTGACCTTTGGCTAATGCTAGTCCCATCTTGAAATGATTCTAAAAGAAAGCCTGAATTATCTGGCCCCTTCTGTTCTTTCCTCTATCTGCTGTCATCATGTAAATTATTCTGGTCAGATGGGCTAATTTAATTATACTAGGAATTTTCGCACGAGGTTGAGAACCTCTTCCCTCATCTGCAGTGCCATGTCTCTTGATAGCTCCTTATACTTCTTGGCTTTATTTTTGGCATGTTTCATCTGGCTCTGTTCTTGATGAATGTGGAGATGAGCTTCTAGCGTGGCAGTTAATCTGCTGGGAGAAATTTCCAACTGCTCATTTTGAGGCCTTTCTTATTATCGATCACTGAAATCACGAACTGGGAAGTCAAAGACAGTGAAGAAAACCACGCTACCCAGCCAGGAGCACCTTCTTGCAGTGATTAGAGAAGAGACCACTGTCCTAGCTTTAGATCTGGTTTTCCTGTTGGGAAGATCTGCCGTCAGAGGCATTTTGACCCATATGCTCCCTCTCTGGGGTCCTCTGGGCTCAAGGATTGGGACTCTGTGTGTGGGGGGGCACTGACCCTCCTACTGCTCTGTTTTCCTGAGGAGGGAGATCAAGTAACTCTTCTCGAAGGGCTTCAGGGAATTTGGGAGACTAGAGGAGGTTTAACAGCCTCCATTATGTCCTCAGAAAGGGTTCTGGTCTGTGGGCTTCCCCCCCAGTATGAGGAGGCTGTGATCGACCTGGCAGACTATTTCCTCTTCCCTCAAATAGTAAGGCTGTATTCAAGTCCTCCCCCTGGTGATTAGTGAAATAGCTGATGGGGGTGGGGTTGTAGTTTGAAAGTTTGTGTCACAGATATGTGAACAGTAATTAAAAAATTGTGCTAAACGGATTTCTTCATTGGGTGAACCGCACTCAGGGAGCTCTCTGTCGAAAGTGAGATCCTTTGGTCTTTTGGGAACTAATAAAATAAGTGCGAGATCCAGGAGAGGAGGAGGAAAGTGGGCATCACATCCTTCGTGCCTGCCTTGTGAAATTTCTTAATCGTTGTGGTGATGTTAGATGTTTCCAGAAGATGTTTCTTCCTACAAGTTGTTGCATTTTTCTGCCTAGATAGAAGATGAACAGCGAAGCCAACTCAGACTTGTAATTCTTCAGCTATGAACTTTGTTGCACTTTTTGTTCAGGAGAAATTACGAGGTGATGAATTTTGATTGCTGTCAAAAATGCATTTACAGGAATGCTGAAGATGCTTGGGCATCATCCGGCCATTAAAGCAAGTAGAGGGGATTAGGAAAACAGAGAGGAAAGTCTAAGCCATGGGATGAGGTCATAGGTTGAAAAATGAAGACAGGATAAAAAAGAAACCCAACAAAACACTCCTCGTCATTCACTTGGCACCATGATTTATTCCACTGGTGGCCTCAGTAGCAATATGGCATCCCCACTCAGGACCCACCGATGACCAAGCTTCACATGGCCTGGCCCTCGGGCCCATTGGTCTCCATTCACCACTTTCTCTTCCAGACACGCTCACCAACATGCTCTTCCTTCAGCTGCTGAGCGATGCCCACAGGTTTTCCTTCCCTTCAGGAAGGATTCTGCTCCAGCATCACCGGCTCAGGAACGTCATTGCTCTGTCTGACGTCACTCTGTCCCCTCGCTGTCCCCTGTTCTTCTTCACGCTTATATTCACATGCTGTTACATTCCTTATCTGTATTCATGGGTTTATTCTCTGCTGCCTCTCCTGCATCCATCCCCCACGAGAACGAGGACTGTGTCCTGCTCCCACCGGGTCTCTGGGGCCGGCGGAAGTTTCCGGGAAACGACAGAGGCTCCAGCGCATCTAAAATGAGTGCTGCGTTTGTAAGAACGAACATCTTTTGTGGAAACTGAATTTGTGAGAAATAAACATTTGTGCTTCTTCGGTGTAATCACACTAACACGGGGACGATTGCGATTCATAATCCGTGACCCCTTCATATCCCATAATAGTCGCATCGGCTGCCTTTCTTGAGCACTTTGTGCCCGGCAGAACTCTGGACCCTTACTGGCTTCAATGATACCAGGTGTTGGGTTTCAAAGAAATCTGTGGCTTGAAGTTCATCTTTGTCCCATGACCACAGGCAGTTTTATACTAACCCCCAGTGTCTGGGCTTCTGGGTTCCCTATCCTTAGTCTGGAATGACGTCGTTTTAGGAGTGGGACCGCTGTGCTGACTTCCTCCATGACAAGGCATCCAGTGTCGCAAGTGTTCGTTTATAAACGTGGACCGTACATAACTTTAGGATGTTATTTAACATCTGTGGGGCTGGCCTCCTGGGAATGTCAGACCACTCAAGATTAGCCCCAGGATGTGGGCAGCGAGTCTGTTCCGTGACCTTCGGTAATGGGACCAAGCATTGTGATGCCTGGCCCGTGTTGGCCCTGCAGCCCACTGGCGGGAGCTTTGCATGGGAACACAGTCCCCGAGGACACCAGCTCTCCTGGGCAGCCTGGGCTTCACCCATCAGCGGGCTGTGTGTCCAAGAAATCACCTGCATCTGGGCCTCAGGGCTGCTTATCTGTTCCGCCGTCCTCTGCCGGAGCCCTCCCTTCTGCCTTTGATCTCTCCCCGTGTTCCCATGGAGGAGGGTGGCTCTCCCGCAGGTGGCACCAGGCCTCTCCCTCGTGGGGTGGGGATGCCTCGAGTGCCCTCCTTGTGGCCACTGAGTGCCGCCGATGGCGAGAGCATTCAAACCACTTTGAATACTCTCACTCTTGCTCCCCTTCTTTGTTTAAATCCTGGAGAGGCCAGAGGTGCTGGTCCCTTTCGTGGACAGTGCTGCCCCAGTGACTCCCGGATCTCCCATATTCTCACCGTCAGGGCACGTACCATATGCGAAGCACAGTGTGAAATGATCCAGGAAATGTCTTCTCTGGTGGAAAACTCTGTACCCCTGGTTTTAGTCGGGGTTTAGTGTTCTGGTGTCTCTTTGGGAAAATATTCCAGGAATCCAAGACCCGAAGGAGATCTGCTCGTCCCTGACATTCCCCTTTCCTTCCCCTTCCCATCTCTCCTTCTTCCTGCCCTCTGCCCCTGGTGGAACCCTCCGGGAAGGGTATTTCAGGACGGAGCGGCCTCTGTGTCCTCAGGCAGCGTGTCTGGTGGATTTCCCAGATGTGCTGTGTGCCTTTCCTTGGAATTGGGGACCGCAGGCCAGGGGCCTCCCACTGGGACTGTGCTTGCTGGTTTTGCTGGGATGGTGCCAGGGGACAAGCGTGGTGCCCATTCCCTTGGGCCACGCGGTGCCTCTGCTGGCGCCTGTTCCAAGGGGGATGACGTCGCACATGTGAGGACAGCCGGGTCTGTGTTACGGAGAGGTGACTGCTTCTGCTTCTGTGTAAATTTCTGCGTGTGCCTGGACCTGCTTCCTCTTTTTCCCTCAGGGTGGACCCTGCACGTGCTTCCACAGTATTGTCGTTTCAGGTTAAAAACCAAAAGAAAGGGTACTTGGAGGCCGAGAGTGAGAGTTTACTCAGAATGCTCCTGGTGAGATATTTGTCTCCTTTGGTTCTGTGGTGGCTTTGATCATTTTAAATCCTGTCCCTATGCCCGAAAAAAAAAATGTAGGTACCTGAATTCCATGACATGCTTAAGTAGTTCCAGTGGAATGATCCAGAAATTGAACAAGTTCCGTTTCCTGTAGGCAGGTAAACAGGAAGTTTTAAGTCTTCCTTTTGTAAAACTGTCAGGAAAATGTTCAGTTGCCTCTACCCGAAGACTCAATTTATGGCTGAGCAGTTAAGTAAGACCCATGTCATCGTTGTGTAGCAATCTGTGTGCCCAGGGCTGGTGGGGCGCCCTTGGGGGGACTTGTTGGCTCCTAGGCTTCTTCTGTCCTTCCCTCTGCCATCCCTGATGTGTGGCTTTTTTCTCTATGTCCTGCTTGGCACATGCAGGGTACAAGAAGGCTGCCCCTCTCTCCT
>ML107039.1:27523-44425 GCA_003697995.1 Taxidea taxus jeffersonii
CCCTTACAAATATATGACCTCCATGGGAGAAGATATATTTATCTGACTTGTTACTGATGGGTCTTCAGTGTCTTGAAAAGTGCCTGATACACTTAATAAAAAGCTGTTGAATGAATGGATGAACTTTCCAAATGAACTGTTCAACTTCATAGAAGCTGTGTGTGCCTTCTGTCTGTATTCCAGGAACTGGAATACAGGAACTGGCCACAGATTTGCCAATGAAAGTATGAATATTAGCCAGTGATGTTTTTCCATGAGTTGAGGACCACTACCAGCAAATCAGTTAATTTTACTGGGGTTCCTTCTCTCAATAAATGTGTGGCATTAGGATCTCTATTCATGATTGCGGTGCTGTCGAATTTACCCATAAGAAATCAGGGCACGGTGCCCTTCTCTGATGGGTGAAATGGCGGTTGGAATAAATTTTTTTTCTCCTTTTTTATTATTTTTGTGTTTATCCTTTTAGTATTTTAACATTATTTTTGTATTGGCAATTTAAAGGTGACCTGATTAAAATCAAACATTAATGTCGATGGTAGGTGGGTGTGGTGCATAAACAATGAATTCTGTTACACTGAAAAGAATTAAATAAATAAATTAAAAAAAATGTCGATGGTAGAAATCTGAACCTGGGGGTGCCTGGGTGGCTCAGACCTCAAGCTTCTGACTCTTGGTTTCAGCTCAGGTCATAATCCCAGGATCATGAGCTTGAGCCCTCCACTGGACTCCTCGCTCAGTGGGGAGTCTGCTGGAGATTCTCTCTATCTCTCTCTTTTTGCCTCTCCCCCTCCCTCCTTCCTTCTCCCTCTAAAAGAAAAAAAAAAAAAAGCCCAAACCTGACTTTAATCAGAGAATTTGACAATGCTTATTGTCTATTCATAAACTTTTACTCTTTAAAAAATAATTATCTGCGGGCACCTGGGTGGCTCAGTTGGTTTAGCAACTGCCTTCGGCTCAGGTCACGATCCCGGAGTCCTGGGATCGAGTCCCACATCAGGCTCCCAGCTCCATGGGGAGTCTGCTTCTCCCTCTGACCTCCCCTCTCATGCTGTCTCACTCTGTCTCTCTCTCTCTCAAATAAATAAATAAATAAATAAAATCTTAAAAAAAAAAAAAAGAGTCTCTTATAAAAAAAAATTATCTGCGTTTGCATCTGTTGACGACTTTGAATTATATGTAGGTAGATAAATATAAAAACTTCAAAGGCCCTGTTGTAGGTGAAGTGACTCCTCATTTCGGAGCGCTGTGATGGGCTTCTCAGGTGGGGGAAACTGAGGCAAAGGGGTGAGTGATACAGGCACATCCCCTTCTGACAGAAGCTGAACGGGAGTGTGTTACAAGCCAAGTGCTGGTCACCCCTAAGGAGGACAGCCTGTCACTCATCGCTAGTTTGGGACAGAAGACTTCCAACTTTCTCTCCTGTTGATCTGCCCCTGGGTTCTGACAGCTCCGCGTCCAAGCTTCTCCACGGGCCTTAAAGGAGGGGATGGAGCCTCTGCTGTACTCCCTGTGTTTATCTGGAAGGGGACAGAGGGACAGGCAGGCAGAAAGAGCAGCGGGAGCTTCAGGGACAGACTGATGGTCGCTTCTGAGTGGAGGCTTGGGTGACCCAGGAGGTGATCGTCAAGGAGGCTGTCCCCTGGCTGTCCCCCGCAGACCTGTGCAGTGCGTGTGCAGGTCCTCCTCGAGGAGCAGCAGGCCCTGGGGGGCAGTGGTGGGGTCGGGTGTCAGGGTCAGTCCCTGCAGGCGGGTTGTTTTGGGAGCCCCGCGTTAGGCTCTGGGCCAGCCCGGGTGAGCACAGGCGGAACGAGGCACACGGTTTTTCACGCATTCCTCTGAGTGCTTTCGAGATAAGCTACTGAGATGCAAGGCCCAATTTTCCTGTAAAATTATTTTAGCGGGGTATTCCTCGCCCCCAATTCAGAAATTAATGATGGATCCCATGAAAGAAGAAAACGGTCTACTTTTCTACCTGACTCGTTTCTAAAAATCTGACATATAGCGTCCAAGAGCCGCGTTGGCAGGGATGGTCTCGTGCCAGAGAAATCCTGGGTCAGTTTAAGTGAGCTGTGTTCTGTTTGTCTTGTTTCTCTCCTCTGCTGTGGGGGACCCTGAAAATTCAACTCGGGCCTTTCTTGATGTCCTCTCTTTTAGCAAATGAGCAGAAGACAGTTGACAATCCTATCTGTTAAGGGTCTTTGTTTTGAAGACATGTGCGCAGACGTTTTACATATGTTGGATTATTCCACGGACTCAATCTCACCGAGGGGTTCAGTTTGTTTGGAGAGCAAATGAGCATCGTTCCCTTCTGTAATTATAAATTCCTCGTCTATCTGTTTCAGAGAGATTGTGCTGAATGGCTCCCTTGTGTAGCTCGCCCATGATCTCGGAGCAGGAAGGAGAGTGCCAGTGACACCACGGGAAGGTAAGGGGGTGCCAGCTGAAGTTCAGCATGACCGAGCTAAAAATCGGATGTCTGGAGTGGTGCTTGAAGGCACTGGATTTAAAGCAAACGATCCCTCGGGTAGCCTATCAGATAGACATTTGTGCTTTGAATCCTAATGGGTGATAATATTAGAAATAACGTCTCCATCCATCCGAGCGGTTGGAACAGCCCTTCCGTCGGGAGCTGCTCCTGTCCTCTTCCAGGCTTTCCCTCAAGGGCCCTTTCTGTTCTTAAGTGTTAAATACCTACTTCACTTTTCTGTTCTGTTTGAATTATTTTCAACATGTTATCTGAAGAGTGGCTTTCCTCAAAACTTCTGATACTCCAGTTGGGTGATGGATCAGACATATTCACAGTGTAATCTCCAGTATCCAGCACATTCCATCCAGTGGCAAAATGCATTCACCACAGCGCCTGCAGCCCCCTGGCTCTCTTCCCCGTGGTGGCTTCTCCACTACCTACCCTCTCACCTGACATAGGGCCTGTCTTGAGACCTATGAAGGCCAGCGCAGGCATACGTTTTGTGAAAGGCTGGGGGTTGTGTTCCTTTTTGCACAGTTTTAATTACAGTTAAAGAAACTCTTGTATCCTGGGCTGAGCCCAGCACCTGCCATTTTGTAAGATCTCTGGACAAGTTTTATGGAAAAAACTAACATTTTGGTTTTTTTCCCCAACCGTATTCCTTTGAACTACAGGAAGCCTGTTTTGTGCAGGTCCCAGCCTTTCAATGGTCATGCTGCAATGCTATCAGCTAGAAATGCCTGGGGGCACCCACCTGGGCCCCTTGAGCTTCCTATGGACCTCTCCCCTTTCCAGACCTAGACAGGATTGGTCCTTGTGGCTCTGATCCTGATTGCAAGTCGCCCTTAGGCAACAACCACCAGGAAACTTTGAAAAAAATAGAGGTTGATTTCTCACGAGGGGAAATTACACAGCACCCCTGAGGCCATGTGGCAAGGTCATGGGTAGACAAAGAGCATGTGGGCTGGGGGTCCCGCTTTTACTGGGTTTGAGGGTGGGGGCCTAAGGTCACAGAGGCTCCCTTTTTATTGGTAGATTTGAAGTTTAAGAGCAGGAATTAAAAATGGGGGAAGAGAAATAAGGAGTGGCCCAAATTGTGATCGAAATCAACCTAGATCTCTGAAACAAAGGACCCTGTATGGGGGGAGGTGGCCTAGGTCTTGATCCACTTGTGTGGGTGGTAGTGTTTTTATTCGAGATAGTTCTCTTGGAGGTGGATACCTGGGCGCTCAGATCTCACTGTGAGGGCTTACACTGCAAACCCATTGTTGTTCGTGTAACTGTGCATGCAAATCTAGTGTTTTCTAGTTGGGACGAAGCTGCTGATGGACAGACGAGTCTTTGGATGTCATGTCTGCATGTGTCACCTACCTGTCTGGGCCTCAGGAAAGCTCATAGGAAGAGGGTGTGTGAGCCTCGGCTGAGATTTCAGGTTGTTCAAAGTGGGCTGATCCTCATGAAAATGTTAAGTGGTTTCTCACTGGAGCTAAATGAAAAATAAATAACAACCAGAAACACCAAGCAGTGAGCATTTCTAAAGATGCTTTTTGTAGACAAGTCTGTGTTGAGTTCAAATGCAAAAGAACACAAGAGGATAGGTCATACTAATATTTGTCTAATTCAGAAGGAATGTCACAGATTTCTGACATTATCTTTTGCACAATTCTTTTTAAAGATTTTATTTATTCATTTGACAGAGAGAGATCACAAGTAGGCAGAGAGGCAGGTAGAGAGAGAGGAGGAAGCAGGCTCTCTGCTGAGCAGAGAGCCCAATGTGGGGCTTGATCCCAGAACCCTGGGACTATGACATGTGCCAAAGGCAGAGGCTTTAACCCACTGAGCTACCCAGGTGCCCATTCTTTTGCACATTTTTTTAAACAGACCTAAATATCTTTTTGTTTGCAGAAAAGTCCCCCAAATGAGCAAATTTCACTCCAGGACATAACAGGTAAATATTGTACATAAACACTTGTGATCAGGATACAACAAGCACCACAGTAGAGAGCATAGACCAGGGCACTTTAGGAACTGATCTAACTTGACATCAAACGCAGGTGTGTGCATGTGCCCCACATGGATGATGGCATTCGACAGACGCAGGGTTGAGATGAGTCACTGATTTTCCTGACCCCAGGGCGGTGATGAATAATGTCGCAGACAAGAGCAGAATACAGTCATAGTACAATATGATAGGCCAAAAAGGTCTTTCACAACAGAGTCACCCATGAAAGGCAGTGTATTTTGCATCTGAGTCATTGTATAAATGCAATTTACATACGATGCAAGATACAAAATTGCCACCATCTGCCAGTGTGGTTGTTCCCGTTTCATCTCAGTCCACGTGCAGAAGGAGACACCCATCGAGACAGGATTAGTCTGTCCAAGGGAGCACGGGGGAGCAGGTGACTCAAGCCATGGTGGGGGTTAACCAGCCTCCCAGGCGAGCGTTTGGTGGAGCATTCCCGAACTACCGGAGCAGAATGAAACTCCAGAGGGCGTGAGCGAAATGTGGGAGGTAGCCTGTTTCCTCGCCCTGAAGGTGGGAAAAAGACAACGAGGCTGTCTGTCCCAGCGATGTCCCAGTTATATCTGTCCCAGTGATGGGCTGGACGTGTTATGCCGTGCAGTTGGGTGAGAAAGAAGATAAAATACGAAAACGCAAAAATCAATCCATGTTTTTGGCCCCTAAACGCAAGTTAATTGGTTCCACGTATCAGAAGAAATAAGAATTTTGTCAGGTTGTCATGTTATACAGTCAGTGTGCAGGAGTCCGAAGTTCTCTGTTTACCAGCAAAAACTGGTTGATAGATGCAACGGAATGATTCTATTCCTGTTGGTAGCAAGAATTCAAAACATCGAAGGTTTAATGTAGGAGCCGTGTAGCTCTGTGGCGCCTCCTTATCTTGATGTTGGTTTACCTGAGGTTCTTGGTCCTAAGATTGCCTTAGAGGGGTTGCCGTCTCTCTCTCTCTCTCTCTCTTTTTAAAGATTTTATTTATGTATTTGGCAGAGAGATAGCACAAGGAGGCAGAGCAGCAGGCAGAGGGAGAGGGAGAAGCAGACTTCCCGACAAGCAGGGAGCCCCATGAGGGACTCGATCCCAGGATCCTGGGATCATGACCTGAGCCGAAGGCAGACACTTAACCCACCGAGCCACCCAGGCGTCCAGGCATCCCAGAGCTGTAGTCGCTTACCTGTGGCTGTACTCTGGCTTTTTCGTGGCTGGAGTTCAGTGACTGAAGCGTGTGGAGTGGGCACACGGCGGGCGGATCCTCTTCCGGTGCCTCCTGGGTGTTAGCAGTCATTCAGGGCGCCCCTGGCTTTTTCTTCCCCAGTGCTCATGCTGGCGGTGCCCTCTGGGGAGCAGGTGCTCTGGCTGCTTGACCCAGGATGGGGGCAGCAGGCACCCTTGTGTAGTGGTTCTGGACAGGGCTCCCCAGGTAGTCCCCATGGATTTTGCTTTTCTTTCTCATTGCATTGTTGCTTCTGAACTTGGAGCAACTCTGAAGGCTCCGCAATGTTTCCCAACAATCTTTTTCGTTTGTATTTGAAGCTGTGGTTTCTTTCCTCTGTGTAGATGAGCGGATTTCCTTCCTGTCTTTCAAGGATTCCTCAGGATTTCTGGTCCACGTGGAAATTTCTCCATGTCTTCCAGGACTTCCCTGAACACTTTCTTTGATTTTTTTTTTAAAGATGTTATTTATTTATAAGTAAGTAACAATAAGAGAGAGTTAGCGCAAGTGCACGAGCAGAGGGAGGGGCAGAGAGAGAGGGAGAAGCAGCTTCCCTGCCCAGTAGGGAGACCTAGCAGGGCAGATCCCGGGGCTCCGGGATCATGCCTTGAGCCTCTGAGGCAGATGCTTCACCAGCTGAGCCATCCAGATGCCCCATCACTTTCTTTTAAATGCAACCATCCTTTGTCATATCAGCGTCCACAGATGGGAAGAGGAGCCAGGTTCATGTGCCCAGACGGCAACTCGGCCCCACCCTGGATCAGGATGCTGGATTATACAAGTGTTCACGCAGCTTCCTCAGGCTGTTGTTGCCAAAATACACGGGGCCCATTTGAATTTGAACTTCAGATAAACAGTGCATAATTGTGTCAGTATGAATCTGTCCTGTACTTACCCGGTTGCCCAGAAGTATCCACTGTTTATCTGAAATTTACATTTAACCTTAGAAGCTCTGTGCTGTTTATCTGCAATTTAAATTCAGTTGCACATCCTGTGTTTTTCTTTGCTAAATCTGGCAACCCTACCCCTGGTGTCTGGTGAACAGAAACCACACTCCCTCTGGAGATGCATGCATGGTGGAGGGTGGGGGGCGGAGGAGAGGATGACCCACGCTCTAGCAGCCCTGCAGCATGGGCTTCCCGGAGCCCTAATACTGCTGATGCGTTAGGTAATCAGCCACCTCGGGAGCTGGGTCCAATGCAGTGGTAGCTGAACAGAAACCGACATTCCATGGTATCCATCAGGTGCTTTCTTCATGCCGACTTCCTGGTTCTCCCTGTTCATTCGGGCTGCTGTGACAAAACACCATACCATGCTCACTGGCTTATAAACAACAGACATTGCTCACAGTCCCAGAGCCTGGGAAGTCCAAGATTAAGGTGCTGGCAGTTTTGGTGTCCGGGAAAAGCCTAGTTGTGGAACCAGACAGAACTGTGCAGCTCCCGCAAATGGCAGAGAGAGGCTAAGCGATCACGCAAGAACCTTTTCTGTATGGCCTAATCCCAGTCCTGAGGGCTCCCGTCCGAAGGCCCTACCTCTCAACGCCATCGCCCTGGGGGTTAGGCTCCCACAAATGAATTTGATGAGGAGCGGACACAAACATTTAGACCAGAGCAATAACTAACTATATGAATGATCCAAAGAATACGTAGCTGTGATAAATGAACTTCTAGCAAGAAATATACCGATATATACAGATCAGTGTGATCGTTTCAAATGTGATACCATAAAGTCTAGTGATGTGTTTCTAGTCCTCTGCTTAAAATATAAAATAATTCTCCAGCGGTATTGTTAAAGCACGCCCTTCAGTGACAGTTCTTCCAGTGTTTTTGTTTAGCATCCTGAACTTCAAAGACAGCGGATGTTGACTGTGTCAGCCAACCGTGTGCTTACAAGCGCCTGATGACGCGCTTAGAAGCAGTGTGTTATTCACGCTGAGATCACGCGAAGAATTTTTTATATTTTCCTGACTCTGGGAGGCCAGTGAAATGATATTAAGGGATAATTATTGTTGACATATTTGCCAAATAATTATAAAAACCACAAACGTGGCTTTCCTTTTTATTGAGCAGAGGAGCATGGAGCACATGCTTTGCCTTAATCTTCGGGAGAGAGTTTCTTGTCAAATTGCCTGCATTTGATGGTTTCCAGTTGCGAATCTGTTTCTTTTTCCTTCCAAAAAAACTCTGTGAATAACCACCGCTTCCTGTTTTCAGTTGTTCAGTGGAACCGGTTCTTTCTCTCCTTTCCTTATGATTCTCAGGTGCCAGAATTTGGGTTAGGTCCTTCCTGGGACTCCCGCCTTGCAGAGACTGATTTTGTGAATAAATGAATCGGCTCCCAGGGGCTGTCACGTGGCGAGTCCTGTTACTTCCTATCTGTTCCTGCTCACGCTGGCAGTGCAGTCTGTGTCAACAGAAAGCCATAATTGCCCTTGGCATTATCTGTATCTTTAATAGGTTTTTATTCTCTGTCTGATTCCTCCACAGCTGCTTTTTTCCCTCCCTCAAGTCTTTGAATATATATATTTTTTTTAACTGCACTCATTTTGTAACTGAAGCTTTGTAGTCAGTCATTGGGTCTGCTTTGCTTTTCTCTTCGGAAGCTTTTGATACAGAAGAATGTAATTTAAGGGCTTGGCTAGTGCACGCCAGGGTAAGGGGACACCGGGACGTAAAGAGAAATGGCGCTGCGAATTCTTACTGCAGCATTTCCGGCTACCTTTATTTGAATGGTTACTAATTTACTCACCTGTGTAAATTATCATACCCTTTTTGTCTCCGGGGACTCGTTTTTGATACATACTATTACGTCTGTAAGGATACTGTATACTTTGGCACTCAGAGCTTTGTTCAAGCTTTTGTTATGGATGGTATTTGGCAGTGATTTCATTCATTTATTTCATCCTGTTGGCCCTGTCATCTGGCAAGTCACTCCTTTAAACATGCCTGGAAATCAGGGCCCGAGTTTCCAGGTAGTTTATGAGGATAGGAGTCGGGAACTTTGCCTTCCTGAGAAGTTGAGAGAAGAGTGTGAGAGAGATGGAGTGTGGAGGACAAGAAATGGTGGGGAGCCGGGAGGGAGACCAGAATTGGGGAGGAGGACAGGAGAGAGAAGGGGAGGATGGAGGGAGAGGTGGAGGGAGACCGAGGAATCTCAGAAGGAGAAGGTGTACTGCCTTTGTTGATGAAAGGCCATTACCTGAAGTGCTTCTGACTCCGAATTAGTGGCATAATAATTTCATGCAATATTTAACACTATAGGGTCACAATAGGAAAAATGACAAACAGTCCTTTGAAGTTGGGATTTAAGTTAATAGATGCTCTTCATGAATTTTTCAATGCCTAAGAATTTTATAAAGGCAGATGGAGACAGTTAAAGGAAAGAGATTCCCTTGAATTTCCTAGAATAAATGATTATTATAGACCCCCGTGCTGAAGCCCAGTTGAAGCCCCTTGCAGAGCAAATCCCCGAACAAGGGAAACGGGTCTCAGGGCCCTGCCAGTGTTGTGCACCTCTTCCCAACTCCATTCAGGGGCATCTTCTGGAAGCATGGAATTTGGCTCTCCGGAAATCCGGTTATGAGACATTGACCAGCACATGCTGGACGCCCCATGTGCTTCCAGTGACCCGTATCCATGTCGCTTGTTAATGGATGCCCACCACGGGCCGTTTTTCCTCTCACCTCCCTCTCACCCACGATGTCCCCCTCTAGGGATGCCCGCTTCAGGTCGTGTCTTGTGTTCTTGACTGCCCTTCCTTTCCTCAATCACAGCTTATTTGCCCTGAGTTCTGTTCTTGTAAGCCGCTTGTCTTAGTAGGATATTAGTAGGATATTCTTCCCAGGCGACACATGTGAAAACATGGCCAGATGGTCTGGACCTTTTGGAGTCTGGGGTCTGTCCATGACCGTGGTAGGGGGGAATGTGAAGCCGTGCTCAGCCTCAGGTCACAGCACTTGACCTCTCTGGCGATGACAGCCATAGCACATTCAAGGATCAGAGAAAAATACGTTTGGGTTGACAAAGGTAATTTTGGGGGTCAGTGAAATTTCTCGAGGAGCAGAGACTGTATTGTTTACAGAACCATCAGTTCAATTTCGGTGAAACAGAATGGTTTGGAGATGTGATTTCCATTTTGTGCCTTCAACAGGGCCATTTGATTGACCCTTGTCCCCAGGGAGGCTGAAAAATAGATGTTATCTATGCATTAGGATCCTGACTGGGGTGTGGGGCAGTGGGGGCGGTGCAGGGATGTGCTCTTTGTTTAGATGGGAGGATGAGTCAGTGGAAAAAGTCACCTCCTCATTGGAGCCTTGTCTGTGGCCTTTCAGTGAGCCAGTCCCTGATCTCTGTGGACATCCGGCCTTCTGGAAACTCGGAGCCTGCAGGCACCCCTGTTGTGATTCAGTGTGGCCTCTAAACAGATGAGTGGAACCAAAAGAAAGGTCAGGGAGAGAGAGAAAGGGAAGAAGAAGTGAAATATACACTACGTGGAAATGCTCTGGTTGTAACTGACTCCAAAAAAAAAAAAAAAAAAAGCAAAGAGAAAAAGTCTCTAACAGTTGAAGCAGAAATCTGTGCGCAAAGTGTACACAGGAGTCATCTGGCATGTATTATACCAGATGTGTTTCTCATATGGCATTTTTCAGCCTCTCAGTGGTTAGGATGGCTCATCTCTACACAGTAATGAACTGTGCCTGCGCCCGGGTCAGCGGATCCAAATTTTACCTGGAGTGATTCGTTCTGTCTTGCCCTGGGTTCAGGATGGAAGGCTGGGAAGCACCGGGGGTGCTGACGCACCTGCCCCGCTGCCACCCAGCTCCGGGTCACGGGAGGTAGTTAGGTTATCAGTGTGCCCTGCCTGAGAGCTGGTTTCTCCCTCCTCCCACGGCTGGAGGACCACCTGAGCCTCACATCTTGCAACTCAAAGCAATAGGAACAGATTTGCGATGTACGATTTCCCTGATTAATTGAAGAATACACATGGCTTATTCATACTCCCAGAAGCAGGGTTGCCACCAAACCCAAATCTAATTGGCTAAATAAATAACCCTAAGGTCCTGTTGCCTGCAGCCTTTCCTTTATTGAATTATTAATGCTGGGTCCCCCTCCAGATCAGCAGCAGCTAATGACGGATTTGCCCCAGGCAGTTAATATTCTCCAATCCCTTGTAAATAGCCCTGATGACTTATTTTGCTGACTTATAGCTTATATCATTGGCTCAGCTTTCAAAAAGAGCTTTAGAATAGGGACCATGGTAAAAATTAAGCAATTTCCAGCATTAAAAACAAACAAACAAACAGAGCTGGTCGCCTTCCCATAGTCCACACCCGGCGTTCCGAACGGGGGTGACTCCTTTTGTGATGGCCGATACAGCTGTAGCTGTCACAGCTCGCGGGGCGGGCGTGTGCTCGTGGTGTCCAGCGGCTGGAGGACAACGATGCTGCCGAACTGCATCTAGTGCACGGGGCGGCCGCCCTGCCACAGGGAATTCTCAAACTCCAAATGTCTGTAGCGCTATGGTGGGGAACCCTTGGTTGAAACCCTTGGGAAACCCTTGGTTAAAAGAGAGAAGAAAAAAAGAACAACTTTTGGAGAGCGCCCTGGTGGCCATTTCGGGCGTTCCCTTCGCTCAAGCTCAGGACGATCTTGAGAGACCAGCTCCGGCGGCGCCATGTTGGCCCCGGGCGGGGGGCGGGGCGGGAGCGAGGCGCATGCGCATCGCGTATCTTCTTCGCGCGCCATCTTCGCGCGTCGTGGCCGTCCCCAGGGTGACGCCCAAGCCGGTGCCCCTCGAGGTGAATAGGTTGTAGTCGTGCTTCCCAGTGGGGTCAGAGAGCGGATACTCCTTTCGTTCCGTGTTCTGGTGTGACGTGAGAAATAAGGCTCGAAGAGGGATTTTATGGCTTCCTGCTGCCAGGAATAAGCACTTGCACCGTGCGGGGCGCGAAGGTGCGGAGCCGGGTGCGGCGGCTCCTCGGAGCCGAGCCGCATGGCCGCGGGGCCGGTGCCCTTATTACCGGTGATGCAGCTTGAGGCCCGGGGGCGGGGGCCGTGTCCTGCACTCCCCGCGCCCCACCAGCGGAGGCGGCCGCGGCCCCTTGAGCCTGTCCCGCTACCTCTGCGCCCCGCGCCCCGCGCCCCGCGGGAGGAGAAGCTGTGTTTGCTGCTGATGACGGGCCTTTTTATTTGGTCTTTCTAAAGGTTCTGGTGAAGAACAGTGGAGGCTGGTGGCGGCTGAAATGACGAACGCGCATTACAGAGTAATAAAGCGTGTTGTGCAGCGGCGCGCGCAAAGGGGTGGGGGTGAGCTGGGCCGATTCAGCCGAAGAGGCGCAGCTCGGGGGGGTTTGGGCCGAGTGTGGCCTGGACGCGGACCCCACGCACAGATGCACCCGAAGGTCTTGCTGACCTAGAGAAGAAAAGCAGAAGGCCGCTAACGATAGGAAGAGCTGTTTAGCCTCACTCATGATGAAGGTAATTTTTTTGAAGATTGATTTATTTATATTAGAGAGAGAGCGCGTGAGCGGGAGGGGCAGAGGGAGAGAGAATCGCAGGCAGACTCCGCGCTGAGCAGAGCCCCACGCGGGGCCCAGCCTCACGACCCCGAGATCGGGATCCGAGCCAGATCCACGAGTCAGACACGCCACGACTGTGCCGCCCAGGTACCCCCATCATTAACGCAGTTTAAACTGTCAACTGATTTTCACCTATCCCGTTGGCAAAGATTTAAAAAAAAAATAGATATCCCCAGTGTGTGCAAGGGTTTATGTGAATAGAACAGCCATTGGGTGGCTTAAGTTAATCCCGTAACCTGGCGATTCTTCTAGGGATTGATCCTGTGTTTATGCCTACCTAATTGGGCAAGGGTACATGATGTTCATTGCTTTCTTATTTTTTTTTAAAGATCTTATTTATGTATTTGATAAAGATCACACAGGCAGGCAGAGAGGCAGGCAAGGAGGGGAGGGGAGAAGCAGGCTCCCTGACGAGCAGAGAGCTGATGTGGGACTCGATCCCAGGACGCTGGGATCATGACCCCGGCCGAAGGCAGCTGCTTAACCCACTGAGCCACCCAGGCGTCCCTGCTTTCTTATTTTTAATATTGGTAAAAATCTAAGTGTCCACAGGCAGGGACGTGGTTAAATAACATGGAGTAGCACATGGCCTTTAAAACTAAGGGAGTATATCTGTGTTTGCAAACATGTAAACTTATCATATTGGGTGAACAGAGTGAGTTATGAAACAGCGTCTGTAGTCCCTTTATGTGTGCGTTTTTGGTCAAAAATGCACAGAAAAAAATTGAAGAATATACATCAGTCTATCCTCTTCGGCTGCCTCTTTGAAATGAATGGTATTAGGGGATGGAAGGAAATTTTTTCACTTCCTATAATCCTATACTTCTAATGACAACCACCATGTATTGGTTTAAAATGAAAAAAAAAACTTTTAATTGAAAACACATTAAGTGAGGACTTCTTAATTGCCAGGCTCTCTGCAGGGCACTGATGACATAAATATCAGTGAGACTTTTTTCCCTGCTATGGAGTAGCTTCCAGACAGAGTAAAAACAAAATCCAGTAATCGTCAGATTAACTCCATTTTCTGTTTTTGGGCTCTTAGTTATTTTCTTGCTCAGGACAGGTTAGAGTCTGAATAAAATCGTTTGATACTGTGCTGGTGAACAATTTTTGAGTATCATGAAATAGAAAAGAAATGTGGTTTATTTAATTTTTTTTCAAAGAAGTATTATTTTAAAAGCTGCATTTTTCATCAGAATGCTCTGTGTGTGTGTGTGTGTGATGGATGGTCTGAGATGTTTTCCTGGAGGATGGGCTCACAGGGAGTCTGCTATGAGACAGACACGGGGATATCTTGATGAGCGAGATGCGCGTGGCCCTTTCTTTTTTAAAGCCTAGTTAGGGAAACGGGAAACAAATAAGGAGATGAAGCTTGAATATATCATTTATCTTGAGATAAAGGCTGGGGAGCCCATGTGTGCAGGGAAGATCTTGACGGGGCTGTCCACAAGGTCCCCTCTGAGGAGGTGATGTTTCAAGTAACTGTGAAGAATGAGAAGGCACATACCACATGAGAAGGAGGGAACGTTCCAGTATGTGAGAGCCCCGAGCAGGGAAAGCCTGGCCATGATTCTGAATCCAGTGTTCCAGGGAGAGCTGGCCAGAATGGAGCAGGACTGGAAGGCAGGCCCTTCTACCCTGAGGATGCAAACGGCTCTGACTTAGAAGGTTGATCCCCATGAACTTGGAGGATGAGTCATTCCAAAGCGTCTTACACATGGTGGGTATTCCTTTCCTGATTACTTAGTAAGTGGAGACTTCTTTTAAACACAGATGCTTTCAGATGAAATGCCAGAATGTCCTAAAAAAAAAAAAAAAAAAAAAGCTAATGTGCTTCTCGGTCTTGGCTAATACTCCCTCATCTGACTCCTGTTTCCTGGTGGGCAGGTCTGTCTGCCACAGCTGGTGACCCCGTGGGTCTGGCTCTTGCCCCTGAACTTCTTTAGTGGCAGACATTTTGGTTTAACCTTGCCCCTGGCCTCAGCCCTGCTGTGTGCGTCACCTTCTAACTTGGCCTCAGCCTGATGGGCCGGAGTGGCCTAAATACAGAATCTCTGACTTAATGCAAAGTCAACTCTGTTCACAGCGCCTGATCTAGGAGTCAACCTCGAGGGGCCAGACTCCTCACTGGACGGCGCTTCCTTCTCTCAACAGTCACAGCTTTTTATTCACACCTGCTTTATCTCTCATGATGTTTCCAGTATTTAAATGCTTTGGCATATTATTATTATTTCTTGGAGGGCAGATGTCAATGGCGGATGTCATGCGTGCTGCATACTTAACAGTCGCCATGTCACGTGGAAGGAAGGTGATGAGTGTGCTTTTCACTAGTTCCTTTGGACCCTCTGGTGTCACTGATGGGCATGTCACTCTGTCTTTTGATCACGGATTCTTGACTCTGATGTTCTAGCTTCCAGCATCTGGACTCCTGCCCTCTACGTCTGACCTCCTGCTCTCAGGCCATGAGAATGTATCGCTTCTCCACTCCCTGGCTGTCGAGTCCCCGGGACTGGTGGGCAGATGTTCATGACCGCTGGCCAGGCTAGGCTTTCTGTGGGCGCCTGGTGCCAGCCCATATGTGCCATGCACACCATCTCCCTGGCTGGCTTTGTCTGCTCTCTCATGCTCTCCCCACACCTCTCCTGCCTTCTTTTTCTCCCATCTTCTGTCTTCTACGTTCTCCCTTCTCCCTAGTTCATGTACTGCACCGTGGGTTTGGCCAAAATTCCAGGGTCAAATTTTGATGACCTGCTTGCTCCCTTTCTTGGCCAACTACTTGATCTTGGGCAGTCTGGTCCTCTAGAGTCTGTCCTTGGAGAGTCAGAACCCAGGACATGGCCCTCTCATATTTTACTGGTTCTCACTGGGTCTGCTGGTCCTTTAATAGTCCTCATTCTGATTTCCATATTCAGCCAAAAGGTTGTATTAATGAAAGCTGTGTAATTCACTGGCAAAACTGTTATGTACATATATATATATATATATATATATATATATATATATATAAGGTTCTGTTTATTGTTATTTTAAATCATTCATGACGGGTGACCAGGTAGTTCTTTCCCTATTGACTTTTATCTACTTGTTAATTATGGAAATAGAAAGAAACGTAAAGAAGTGAACAGCAGCTCAGCAGTAAGGACACGAATGAAAGATGCTGCCTAAATAACATGAGTATTATGCAGTTGTCAAAAATCTTGTGTTTCTCAGATTTCACTGTGTGCATGGACATGTGTCTTATCCAGTAAAAATCAGTTGTATAGAAATTTGTGTATTATATATTATATGTCGTATATAATACATATAAACCAGAAAGAAATGCATGAAAGTGATAATGGTGATCATCTCTTGGTGATCAGATTATGAATGATTTTTTTTTGTTTTTTGTATTTTTATACGTTTTCTGCAATGAGTATGTGCAGATTACCCAGTGAAGGTAAAAAGACCTGTGAAAACATTAAGCACATTCATGTAAGTGACCAAAAATTCTTGTGCATCATTGTGTGTATTATTATCTTTGTTCATTTGTTTGCTTGTTTTGCTGCTTTCCCCCATCCCACCTCCAAGCCTCTCCTACCCCCTGGGGGATCTGCTGTTTTAGTCCGTTCCTTCGGCTGTTGCCCCAGACTGTGCTAGGCATGATTTCTGGGCCTTTCCAACAATACAGGGAAAAATGCAGTACAGCTGCAGTAGAATTCACCTTCTTCCCTGAATGCAGGGCAGGAACTTTTCATTTCATACCTTTTTTGCACAGCCCAGAATTGATTTCCAAAGCCACATAATGCTTTCTGGGGGTGCCGTAGGAGAGCAGTAATGAAAACAAGCCTCTTCTGGATCACTAGAGGTTATCTTTTCTATGCTCAAAAGTGTCAAGAGGCAGATAGAAGAAAAACAAAAAGCAAAAAACACAACCAAACACTGCCAAGCTTTTAGAGAAAAAGCGGGAGGAAGATTTCCCCAAGGGACAGATGCCTTTAGAAAGCATATGATGGGCTGTATGTACTTGGACAGACAAAAGCAGTGAGTTGATAGTTTTTTATTTTCTTAATTAAACATGCACAGCTCTGTTTTTAATTAATTTCATTTTGGGTCTTATATGATCAAGAGCTTCCCATCATTTTACTAAGAGTAGCACATTGTTACTTTTTTCCTACTTTTCTGCCTTCTTCCTTCAAGCAAAGTTGGATGTAAAAACGTACCACAGAGCATTTAATTTTGAGTGACTGAGTTGCTTGTAACTATATCCTTCAGGTTAGTATTTAATGACTCTTTGCCAAGGCAATAGATCAGACTAACTGAGAAAATGGTTAATAGCAACAGTTATTCAATATTACACATTGACTAATAAAATTGAGTTATGGTGCGTGTTCTAGATATTTACAAAAATCTCTCTCTTGCTTATTATTCTCATTGACCCAAAGACCTGTTACTTTGTCAACCATCTTTTGGAATTTTGCAAAGTCATGGCTAGTTCTCAGGCGTTCCTCTTCTTTGGGACTGAAGCATTACCAGGCTTTCTGGTGGTTATGGACTTGGGTAGGGGGTACATTTTTCTCCTCCTCCTTCTCTCATTCACTTGGTGATGCAGAGACTTGGGAGGTAGCTGTCCCACGTGGAGC
>RCUC01151408.1:0-79159 GCA_003697995.1 Taxidea taxus jeffersonii
TCAACTTAAAAAATGCAGCTATATGCAGAAGAACTTAAATACAAACTGAAGGGTAGCCATGTGTCAAAAATCACTACAAATATGCAAAGAAAAATAAAAAATAAATCCAAATATATCACCAACAAAAAATCAGCAAACCATGAATGAGGGAAAGCCAGGGTCCAAGAAATCATCAGAAACAACCAGGAAACAAATAATAAAATGACAACAAATACATCCCTCTTAATAATTACTTTGAATGTAAATGGACTAAACATTCCATTCAAAAGGCACAGGGTAACAGAATGGATGAAGAAAACAATCTATATGCTGCCAGAGACTCGATTTAGACCCAAAGACACCTGCAGATGTCAGTGAGGGGTTAGAGAACATCCACCATGCAAATGGATGTCAGAAGAAAGCTGGAGTAGCAGTACCTATTTCAGACAAAAGAGAGGCAAAAATAAAGACTGTAATAAAGACTGTAACAAGAGACAAAGAAGGGCACTATCTAATAATAAAGGGGATAATCCAAAAAGAAGATACGACAAAGGTAAGTATTAATGTACCCAACCTAGGAGCAGCCAAATACGTAAAATGGTTAGTAACAAACATAAAGGACCTAATCAATAGTAGCACAATAATAATAGGGGATTGTAATATCCCACTTTTGATGATATATAGATCATCAGAAATGAAAATCAACAAGGAAAAAATGACTTTGAATGACACACTGGACCAGATGGACTTAATAGATATACTCAGAACATTCCTTCCTAAAACAGAATACACATTCAGGTGCACATTGAATGTTCTCCAGAATTGATCCCATATTAACCCACAAACAGTCCTTAACAAATTCAAGAATATCAAAGTCCTACCATGCATTTTTCACAGTGCTATGAGAATAGAAGATAACCACAAGGGGAAAAAAAAAATGAAAGCGCACAAATACTTGGGCGTTAAACAACATGTTACTAAATAATGAATGGGTCAATAAAGAAATCAAGGAAGAAATAGAAAAGTACATGGAAACAAATGAAAATGAAATCACAACAGTCCAATACCTTTAGGATGCTTCAAAAGTGGTCCAAAGAGGGAAGTACATAGCAACCCATGCCTACTTCAAGAAAAAAATAATCTCAAACAATCTAACCTTACACCTAAAGGAGACAGAAAAAGAACAACAAGCCAAACATAAAGTCAACAGAAAGTAGGTAATAATAAAGATTAGATAGAAATAAATGATATGGTAACTAAACAAAGTAAGAGAACCAATCAATGAAACCGGGAGGTGATTCTTTGAAAAATAAACAAACAAATAAATAAATAAAATTGATAAATATCTAACCAGGCTTCTCAAGAAAGAAATGAGGACCCAAACAAATAAAGCCACAAATGAGAGAGGAGAGATCACATCCAACACCAGAGAAATAGAAACAATTATGAGAATATTACAAAAAATTATATGCCAACAAACTGAACAACCTAGAAGAAATGGATAAATTCCTAGAAACATATATATTACCAAAAGTGAAATAGGAAATAGAAAATGTCAACAGACTGACAACAAGCAAAAAATTAAATCAGTAATCAAAAAATCTCCCAATAACAACAACAAAAAAATCCAAGGCCAGATGGCTTCACAGGTGAATCTACCAAACATTTAAAGAAGAATTAATATATTCTTCTCAAATTATTACAAAAAATAGAAAAGGATGGAAAACTTCCAGATTATTCTATGAGGCCAACATTACCTGATACCAAAACTAGATAAAGACATCACTAAAAAAGAGAGCAACAGGAGAATATCCTTGATGAACACAGATGCAAAAATCTGCCACAAAATACTAGCAAACCCAATCCAACAATACGTTAAAAAAAATCACGCACCACAATCAAGTGGCATTTACTCCTGGGTTATAAGAGTAGTTCAATATTTGCAAATCAATCTATGTGATATATCACATGAATAATAAGAAGGATAAGAACCATATGATCATTTCAATAGATACAGAAAAAAATCATTTGATAAAGTACAACATCCATTCATGTTAAAAAAAATCTCAAGAAAGTAGGTTTAAATGGAACATACCTCCACACAATAAAGGTCATATATGAAAAACCCATAGCTAACAGCATCCTCAATGGAGAAAAATTGACAGCTTTTTCCCTAAGGGCAGGAACAGGACAAGGATGTTTACTCTCATCACTTTCATTCAACATAATACTGGAAATCCTAGCCACAAACAATCAGACAACAAAAAGAAACAAAAAGCATCCAAATCATAAGGAAGAAGTAAAATTTTCACTATTTACAGATGACACGATACCATATATAGAAAACCCCAAAGACTCCACCAAAAAACTGCTAGAACTGAGAAATGAATTCAATAAATTCGCAGGATACAAGACCAATGTACAGAAATCTGTTGCATTTCTATATACTGAAACTGAGGCAGCAGAAAGAGAATTTAAGGAAACAATCCCATTTACAATTCCACAAAAATAGTAAGATACTCGGAAATCAACCTAACCAGAGTGAGAGATCTGTAACATGAGAACCATCAAACACTGATGAAAGAAACTAAAGATGACACGAAGTCGTGGAGAGACATTCCATGCTCATGGCTCAGAAGAACAAATACTGCAGGTGTCATTCTGTGGAATAGACAGGTAAACCACTTTTTCTTTCAGTGATGCAGACCTTGGTAGGGGCTGGGGGACAGAAATCTACCTGAGGACTTCTACTATGTTTTCCCAAGGTTATTTTCATGTAGTATTATCTTTGTACCCTATGTGAGCTGCACGGATGTAGAGATGTTGGAAATTGGGGTGGGAGGTGAGACACACCATTCAAGATACCATTCAAGTCAGGAGCAAGGAGCTTGCAGGAAAGTCGTTGGTTGTGAACTTCCGCTACATGTCAGACAATATGGTAGGTTCTGGTCATACAGTGGAGAATAAGCTATGATTCCCTGACACAAAATCGCAAAATCTAATGGGAAGGGCAGAAACAGATTATTTTGTTTTATTTTTATTTTTTTAAATATTTTATTTATTTATTTGACAGAGAGAGATCACAAGTAGACAGAGAGGCAGGCAGAGAGAGAGGGGAAGCAGGCTACCCGCTGAGCAGAGAGCCTCATGCGGGGCTCAATCCCAGGACCCCGAGATCATGACCTGAGCCGAAGGCAGAGGCTTAACCCACTGAGCCACCTGGGCGCCCCCAGATTATTTTAATTAAAGATATTAAGAACCGTAATAAAGGAGAAAATAGATTTAGGGGTACCAAGGAGAGTCAACGAATAATAGCCTCAAAAGTCAGGAAATATTCTACCGAGTTCTTGAGAAATTAGGAATTTATCTTGTGGACATTTATCAAGCTTCTAACATGCCAATACTAAGTGCTGTCCATTCACCACACGCAATCCTATTAGCCCCAGGACAGAGGGGTTATTCTCTTTTTGGAGGGGGACAGGTATCAGGTGGAGGGGGAAGGGAAGGGGAGAAGAGGAGTCTGAAGCAGACTCCCCGCTGAGTGCAGAGCCTGACGTGGGGCTCAATCCCACAAACCTGAGACCATGACCTGAGCTAAAATCAAGAGTCAGGAGGCCTCATCGACTGAGTCACCCAGGCACCTCATGCAGGTGTTACTGTTATTCCCATTTTACAGATGATGAAACTAAAACCAAAGAGGTGGACTTGACTTTAGAACAGGTCTAAAGACTTTAGATGTTTTTAGAGGTAAGGACTTGCCCGGAAGGCAAGGACACAGGGAGTCTGGCTCGAAACTGGCGTGTTCTTCTGCCTTCCACTACATGAGACCTTAAAATAAACAGATTCAGTTCCTGGGTCACATGACATCACTAGGATAGGCAAAGGGTCTTGGGGCACTGGAAACATGAAAAGCTACAGCTCTTCAAGTGCTTCATTTTCCTTAAACTTCTCCACTAATTCAACCTATTCGAACACTAAGAACATGCAGGCGTTACCCACAATAGCTCCTATTAGCAGAGTGCAGAATTAACGTGAATTGATTTTCCACCCCTTGATTTTCAAAATGGGCCAGTGCTGGTGCATGGGCTAAACTTCGTGCTGTTACAAAGTATTCCCAACTGTTCATCTGGGGACCGGAGTGGCAGGCCTCGGCTTTGCCACAGACCAGCCCAGGACCCAGCACACATCCATATACCTCGCTTGTCCCCATGCCCTACTCTGCAGTGAAGGTTCCTTGATAATATACACTTTGTGCGGTTATAATGGTGACTTTGGGTACTGATTTTGCAATCCTTTTTATTTATGTTAAAGTACATTTATTTATCTTCTACGTTTTGCCTGAACTCCTGCGCTCCCAAGTGGGCTTCATTGGCACCAAGGCGTCACCTGAGAAATCACTTTCATATTGCCTGGCTTGACAAATATTAGCAGGATTCTCCACAAATCCTGACAAAACCGCAGAGCCAGCAATATAAAATGCCGAGGGAGACACAGAGACACTCCACCTATAGATGCACCCCATCTGCTTTTATAGGATTAATGTTGCCAAGTTTGGGTGTCAAGTTGAAGACCAACAGCCTGGATTTGGAAGAGCCTCGGCCGCAGGGCTGTCTGCATGGCCACATGGGACGAATGTAGTCCCAGAGAGTGACACTGCCAGACGTGAGGAGTGGGGCCACCCGAGCTTCTCACCCAGGAAGTAAACACTTTTCTGGATCATGAACTCAACACCTGGGCAAAGAATTGAAATGGAGAATTCAAATCCTCACATTTAGCTCTGAATCTTTCACAAGCTTTCAAAATCCTTCAGTGTTTCTCAGCAAAAACATACCACTACAGGGTTTGTGGAAAAGAGATCCAAATTCATCTATGTTTTGAGGAGGAAATATCAGAATAAACAAACCTGGATGGAGTCATTAATATGTTAATATAAGCTATCATTCTGCAAAAGAGAATAGATGTTTCCGAACTTATTGTTAATTTTTAACTGCTTTCCTTCTGAAAGAATAATCATTAAAAATCTCACAGTTTGGGGCTGCCTGGGTGGCTCAGTGGTAAAGCAACTGCCTTCCACTCAGGTCATGATCCCAGGGTCCTGGATCAAGCCCCATGTCTGGCTCCCTGCTCAGTGGGGAGCCTATTTCTCCCTCTCCTGCCAGCTCGTGCTCTTTCTCATTATCTCTCTCTCTTTCTGTCAAATAAATAAAATCTTTTAAAAAATCTCAAAGCTTAAGAGACAGAGGGATAGAAAATCCTCCAAATGGTTAATAAAAAAGACCAAGAGAAGTAGAAGTTGACTAGAATGCCAAAACAATTCTTCAAAACTCTTCCTGAAATGCTGTTCTCGAAGACTTGCTTAAGAATTGATATTCCAAGTTAGAGGACAAAAGACTTGGGTCATTTTAGTCGAGTGTTTCATTTGTACTATCAGTGAACTTCCTCACTCTGCTCCAAGACAAGTTGATGGGGATAAATATAAATCATTATATATCAACAGTATTAGATAGGGTAGAATACATTTGAATCCATTAGAAACAACTAAGTAAATATTTCTATTAGAAATAATAATTCAGTGGACAACCATGAGAAAAGATGAAGCCCATGATAAGCACTTGGCAGATATAAATATGTTTTAAAATATTACATATAGGGGTGCCTGGTGGCTCAGTTGGTTAAAGCCTCTGCTTTTGGCTCAGGTCATGATCTCAGGGTCCCGGGATCGAGCCCCGCATCGGGTTCTCTGCTCAGCAGGGAGCCTGCTTCCTCCTCTCTCTCTGCCTGCCTCTGCCTACTTGTGATCTCTGTCAAATAAATAAATAAAATCTTTAAAAAATGTATTACATATAACATGACCATAGTACTAAGTATTAACATGTTAGGAAAAGACAGAATCATTCATATTTCTACATCCTAACACAAATACATTACCATGCTTGTTTATTTCTCTAGCACTTTTCCAGTGCACCTGCCTCCATATAACTGTAATCACAGAATATATGTAATTTGTAACCCACTTTTAAAAAATGAGTAGACTATTTTTAGAGCAGATTTAGGTTTACAGAAGAATTAAACTGAAAGTATTCCCATACCAGCATTTGCCCTACACAGTTACCCTATTCCTAGCATCCAGCATGAGTGTGGTACTTTGTAACAATTGATGAGCCAATATTGACACATTATTATTAACTAAAGTCTACAGTGTATCTCAGGGTTCACTCTTGTCTACCATTCTGTAGGTTTTGCCAATTGTGTAATGTCCTGAGTCCACCATTAAAGCATCAGATAGAATTGTTTCATTGATTGATTGATTGATTGATTGCTTTTGGTCTCTATAGCATTGTCTTTTCAAGAATGCGGTATGGCTGGAACCGTACAATATGTAGCCTTTTCATACTGGCTTCTTCCGCTTCACAATACACATTTAAAGTTCTCCAGTGTCTCTGCATGGTTTGATATTTCATTTATTTTTATTGTTGAATAATACTCCATTGTCTGCATGCAGCACAGTGGCTTTATCCTTCTGCCCAAGTGCAGAACATCTGGGTTGCTTCCACTCTTTGACAATTCATGAATAAAGTTGCTGTAGGTGTTTGTTACAGATTTCTGTGTGGCCATAAAGTTTGAATTTATTCGGGGAAATATCTAACATTGCCGGACTGCATGGCTGGATTCTGTCCAGCTCCATAAAACTCTGCCAGGCTGTCTCTCAAAGTGCTGGACTGTCGTGCGTTCCCAGGGCAGGGACTGAGAGTCCCCGTGGCTCCACATCCTTGCAGCACCTGGTTTCCTGTTTGCGACGTCAGCCTTTGTGTTGCTGTTTTTTCATTTCAATTCACTAATGAAACATCATGTGGAACCTCTACTCAAATGTCCAGTTGCCACCTATCTATCTTTTTTGGTGAGACGTCTGGTATTTGGCCCACTTATAAATCAGGTTGTTTATTTTCCTAGTGTAGCCTTTTAACGGTTTTTGTATTATCTGGGACACAGGTCTTTATCAGAAATATGTTTTGCAACTCTTGCTTCCAGTCTGGCTCATCTTCTCATTCTCTTAACATTGTCTTTTTACAGAATACAATTTTAATATAAAATGAAGTCCAATTTTTCAATTTCTTTTTAAAGTTCATGGATTGTGCTTTGGTATTTTATCCTAAAAAGTCACTGCAAAAACCAAGGTCATCCAGATTTTCTCTTATGTTATCCTTTAGATGTTGAATAGTTTCATAGTTTACATGTAGGTCTGTGATCCATTTTGAATTAATCTTATGAAAAGTAGAAGATGAATGTCTAAATTTGGAGGAGGGAGGAAATTGGGGGAAAGGCATATGGCTTTCCAGTTGTTACTGAATCAAATTCTTAAAAACAGTGTTAGCCCTGGTGGTCATAATTGTAATTGTTGTAAAATATTCTAATAGTTGTATAACTTTATTTTTTCTTGCAGTTTTTTTTTAAAGATTTTATTTACTTATTTATTTATTTGACACAGATAGAGAGAGAAATCACAACTAGGCAGAGAGGCAGGCAGAGAGAGAGGAGGAAGCAGGCTCCCCACTTAGCAGAGAGCCCGATGTGGGGCTCGATACCAGAACCCCAAGATCATGACCTAAGTTGAAGGCAGAGGCTTAACCCACTGAGCCACCCAGGAGCCCCTTTTCCTTGCAGTTTGACAAAGAAATTATCTTCAATTTTTACTGATATATATCCATTGTGATCAAATGGTGATAATGGAGAAAAAAGTCAATATTTTTTTAGAAAACCAAATACACGAATCTCTATCTAGAAATAGAAAAATATACTTTAATGATACCTGATAAGCTGTATCCATCTTTACCTATCCAACTTTAAACCAGAATGTATTATCATGTATCCATTAAAACTCATTATTGACATGGATTTATCTTCACCATACTAGAGAAAATCCTTATCACATTGGTCTTCAACTTTCCATTTATGTTTAAATTTTTAAAAATGGAGAGTAAAAAATTATAATTTGCCATTATTTATAGGCATATGTGTGATGTATTTTATTATTTATTCATTGTACACATCAATATCTGAATACAAATATGTTAAACTATGTGTTTGTGATTATATATAAAATTATGTCATTATGAGGGAACACAGCATAGGTTTTAAAATCAAATAGACTTTTCCTTAAATCATATCTACAAGTAATAGCTATGGGAATGCAGACACCAGAGTTTCAGTTGTACCCATTGTAAAACAAGAGGACATTTACAGTTACTTCATGGTGCTGTTGTCAATACAAAATTAAACACTCATAATCTGACTCAGCAGTTTCTAACAACAGGAAAGCGCTTAATAAATATATGTTCTTCACTCATTTCATTGCCCCCCATATGGAAGTTTCAGTTCATGAAATGCGAATTTAGACACTGGTTAACCCAGACAGAAAATACTAAGAAAGCTTTGAACATGGGAGGGGAGAGATTTAGTTCCTATCATGCAAGAGAGATTTTTTTTTTTTTTCAAAATAAATAGGTATATAAACGCTAAAACAGCAAATAACCAACATATCTAAGAATGCAGCACAGAGGTAAGGTTCTTTTAAATAGTGATGCTAGCAACAGAAAAGTCTCTGGGGAAGATGATGTGGGCATGTGGTCCATGGCTAAGGACAAAAGGACATCTTCAGTGTCCCCAACTGTGTCATGAGATGTGCTATTTCTCCATTAAAACTGATGTCATCAGGGACTCCTGGGTGACAGAGTGGATTAAACACCTGTACCTTGGTTTCATCTTAGGCTGTGATCTCAGGGTAGTGAGATCAAGCCCCATGACGGGCTCTGTGCTCAGTGCAGAGTCTGCTTGAGATTCTCTTTCCCTCTCCTTTTGCCTTTTCCACCTGCACACTCTCACTCTCTCTCTTTCAAATAAATATGTCTTTAAAAAAAAAATTGATGCCATCCAATAGGAAACTGCTCAAGTTCACAGTCATTCACTGAAACACGTATCTGCCCTTAGAACCCACCACCTACTGAAACCTGTTTCAAGATGCAATTGTTCTCCATCCAGCTGGTGAAAACTTTCATGTCTGGACCACACAATGTATACTTGCTAGGAAGTTCATCACATCGGGTATCCCCTCTACTTTTACTCATCACTTCTCCCTCTCTTTTCCCCAGCACCTAATACATTCACAGCCATCCCTCCTCAACAAGAGCATCACCAGCATGGCTTCTGATGGCCACCTCACTTGCCTCCTTTTGTTCACAGGTGAGCCTTTTGAGGCCTGAAACCCCAACTTTCTCTCCCTTGGTTCACAGTATTCAGTCTCCCCATCTCATTTCCTGACATATTCAGAAGCTCAGCCAAGACTTTCTGACAGTGAACTTCAATGAATGCCCTCCAGCCTCTGAAGTCCCTAACTTCTCCTATACAGCCCAGGCCTGCAAGAGGATCTCAACCACCCTTCTGGTGTAGGGGCTTCTGCCTCCATTCCACACTTATCTACAGTTTACGGCTAAAAAGCTTACTTGACCTCCAAACCCATATATTGGAGTCTTGTCTGTGCATACATTTCACAGTCATATGGATTGTTTCGTTTTCAACAAGGGCATGATCTTCACCGGGTTCAAGATAATACCATGAAAGCTGCCATTTCCTTGCGTGTCTGTCCCAACCCATCCAGGTGTCAAATGGGGTACTTTATGAGCACATCCTTCATCGTGTCTCTCTAACTCAGTCCCCAGGGTGGCTCCCTCCGGCCAGGGGCTCATCTCTGACTCATTTTCAGTATTGCCACAGTGGTGAACCTTCTACAACAGAAACTTCTACAACCTGAAAATATTACTCTCCTGCTTTAAATCTGTAAGTGGTTTTTCGAAAAAAAATTTAGAATCATAGATTGAAAAAAAGAAAAAAAACCTTCCTTACATGTATTAGCCCACAGCTTTGTCCTCACATTTCAGCAGCATCCCTAGGTCCCTCCCCTCAACCCCCACCCACTCTCTGCTCCAGCTGGACGGAGCTGTTTTGAGATATTTTAATAGACTACGATCTCTTAAATTATGTCCGTTCCATCCATTACTATTTCTCCAGGAGTAAAAAAAAAAACAACAACAACAAAAAAAAAAAAACAAAAAAACCCAACAACAAAACAAACAAAAAACCCCACAAACACATGATATTCGGTAGTTGTTGTGAAATGCACAGAGTTCTATATAAGAAATAGAGAAGAAAATGTCGTCTAGAGTGGAAGCTCTAAGCAGGTGATTCAGATAAAAGTGGTTTTGGAAGTAAGTTGAATCTTCAAAATTGAACCTTCTGGAAAACAGAGAGCTCAGAGAGTAGAGAATGGAAATAGTTATGTTTTGTTGTTGCTGTTGAACAGGGACTGGACCGGATTTGAGACGATAATTCAGCCACAACAAAATAAAGGCTTAAAAAGCAACGTTGGTGTAGGTCTGGAAAACAAGAGTAATTACATCTGTTGGGCAAATGCAGGCCATGCACTCCAGCTGACCCAGTACCCCTACATAAAGCACCACGGGTTATAGCTGAGACTCGCGATTTAGTAAGTAATAGGCAGCGTGTAAAGGAGGAATTAGAGCTCTTCTGAGTTTATTTGTTCGATGATGATGGTGTACTGGATAGTACTGAACTTCGAGGACTGTAGACTCCTAGGAGAGCCAATGTTGAGCCTACCACAGCCCCATCCCAAACGAGTACTTAATAAATACTTTATGCTGAGTACAAAAGTGCATGATTACTGCTATGAAAACCATGAACAGGGATGCACTTTTCTGTTTACTCCCATCTATGTCTCATTTTTATTTTAATAATATCACCATGAGAAACAAACTATCAGTTTTAGTTGTTCATTGAATATTTATGTTGCTCATTTAGATGCATAGTCTCTTACTTTGTTATGCTATAACATTCCTAACTTTCATATAAATATAAAATCAATCTAATTGCATTCATATAAAGAGATAAGCCCTCAGAATGGAAATGCTACACAAAAAAATGAATGCCTTGCCTTTCACGGTGAATTCAAAGTACAAGCTTTTCTTTTTAAATATATAATTAAATATGATTTGATTAGTAATAGATGCAAATGGCTTTCTCCCCCCACCAAATGATTTAAAAAATCATTGCAATTAGGTATTTGATTTTCCATCTACCTGTCTTCAAAGCGTTTCTCTTTTAACTGATCCCCGATTGTCAGTGTAATTACAGAGCTATTTTGAAAGCAGCTGGATTCCCAGGTGCATTCCTGACAGCGCCCATGAAATCAGGTAATGACCTCATACACTGGAAGCATGCCTTGTCGGTCCTACGAGGATATGTGACTAGGGGAGGAGGTCAAGAATTTAAACAAAAATTCCCTAACCCGGGAAATTAGTTTTCCTCCAAATTTCACCCCAGAGAGTTGATTTTTGCATGAAGTTTTAAAGTGCAATTTTACATTGTATTTTCAAGTTTATAAGATTATAAGTGACTAGGTACATTTCATTCTTCCCTACTCTTCATTAAGTTCCACACTAAGTTTTAAACCTTGCCTAATTTTTGAGGTTTAGTAAAAATAAATGCACATTAAACCAAACCATCATGTTCCAAATATCTTCTTGGCACCATATGAGTCAAGGGGAACACACCAGGTTGGCCTGGAATCTAAAAAATGCCCTATTGGTAGCAATATAGTTCCATCCATTATGTCCCCTTCCAGAATGAATGAATGAATGGATGAATGAATGAATGAATGGAAGAAGAAAAGAAAAAAGGAAAAAGAAAAAAAGAAAAATGGAAGACCAGGGATGCTTGGGTGGCTCAGAGTTAAGCATCTGACTCTTGATTTTGCTCAAGTCACCATCTCAGGGTCCTGGGACTGAGCCCCATGTCGAGCTCTGTGCGCAGCATGGAGTCTGCTTGAGATCTTCTCTCTCCCTCCTTCCTGCTACACACAGTTTCACTGTCTCTCTCAATAAATAAATAAAATCTTGGGGGTTAAAAAAAAGGAAGACCAAACCTTAGGGGTCTTTGGGAGAGAGGGAAAGAAGAGAGAGGAGGAGAAATCATTCTAGAAACAAGAAAAATAACTCCTGGTCTTATTCTGGCATAGATGAATTAATCCAAACCAAAGAAACTAAAGTATCGTTTTCTAACTGCAGTTTCTCCCCGCCTACCTTCTTTGGCTGTTCTAACCACTCTTACTAATCAGCTTCTGGTGATTCCCATACCTCTTGGGGGCTTTTCAATGTAGAGATGAGTCTGCCAATCCCCGCCTCCCCAAGAAAACAAAGGGCAGAGTCCGCAGCCTTCTGCTTTTGTAGTGTTGGGCTCTCTGGGTCTGGGAGAAGACAGGAGCCTCTGCTGTAGGACAGTCATGACACATGCTCGCAACGGCGGCTCTCAAGTCAGATGCCCATGTTGATGGGGCCCAAGCGGGGTGCAAACAGAGGGCTGTGCGGTTCCTTTGGACATCATTCAATACAGAACATTCTCAGGTGCTGCCGGGCAAGCGCCTCCTGGGTTAGAAACCAATTTTTCACCAGCCCACCTTTCTCCAGGTTGCAGCGATGTCGCCAAGGCACTGTCAACAGAAGGGCACAGGACTTTCTACCACCTCGTCAGAGGACAAGACTCGGCCTGCACCTTTTCTTCTTTCCAGCCCCAGGGATGTGGTTCGGACGTGGACCCTGCCCTTGATCTTTTCGGGTAATTTGTAAATCAGGGATGATGAAAGCAAGGGATGTTTTTTTTCCATTTGTTTTTGTTTGTTCAAGATTTTATTTAATTATTTGTCTAAGAGCGCACAAGCAGGGGCAGCAGCAAGCAGAGGGAGCAGTCAGCTCCCCACTGAGCAGGGAGCCTGATACAGGACTCGAACCCAGGACATTGGGATCATGACCTGAGCCGAAGGCAGATGCTTCACTGAGTCCCCATGTGTCACAAGCATTCACAAGCAAGTGATTTTTTTTTTGAAGTGATAAGCCACAGACACTTGGCTTGGACAGGAACCCTAATAGATGCCCTAGTCCACAAGGGCACATGTAGTGCTCTCCCCTCTCTCCTCCTCCATCATTCTGCCCACGGGGCCACATACTTTGAATCAGTCCCGACAATTTCTTCCGAGTCTGAAGGCAGTTTCATCATCATTCCTAGCAAAGTTCCTCATGCAACCACCACTGACTGCAGTAGGTGCCGAAACTGAAAACTATCTGCTCTCCCTGAAACAGGTGATCTTGTCATTTTACGTAAGAGAAAATGGAGACCAGTGACTCAGATCAGATTAGTTTCTTGAGTTTCTGAACGTGGCAACAGGCAGCCTGTCATCATAAAGGAGAAGCAGACCGAAGTCTATGTGAATTGGTAATTGGATCTATAGAATTCTGACTTTTGAAATAGCTCTTGATAAACTCTCAAGACGAAGCTCACTTTTTGGAAACATCTCGCCTGGATCTGGCAACGTGTGTGGCCATCTTCTTTATCTGGCATTCCACAAAGCCAGCCCAGCAGCCTGGCCCCACCGAGGTGCCGATGGCCCTGAAAATCTGGTCACACAGGGGTCGTGGTGTCTTTTGACATCTTAGATGAAATCGGCTCAAATTCTTTGTGAAAAGCCCTTTTTATGCCTTCTCTCAGATCCTCTCAGACTTTTCGTTTCTTGTACTTATCAAACTAAATGTTATTGCAACGTAATCAGCATATGCCATTATGGTTTCAGATGTACAACATAGTGATTCTACGTCTGTATGTATTGCAAAATGATTGTGTAAGTCTGGTTGACCTTTATCACCACAGACCGTTCACACACACATGATTTCTATTATATAACATATTCATATATAATTTACATATTATGAATATATATTCATAAAATACGCATATTTTATAAATATATATACAATATAATAAATAAATATTTATTTATTTATTTGTTTGTTCGTGATCTGAAGCTTAAGATCTACTCATGCTTTTAAAATCCTCTCATGTTTTTTGAAAGGTTTGACCTGGTAGTGATATTTTGGCTTGCAGAAAACAACTCCAAAGTGAATACTGGCCATCCAGGTTGGTGACAGACTCGGAATCTCATCCTCCCAGTGGATTCCCACAGGCTGATGCTCCTTGACTCTCCAATCCTGATACCACTCCTCGGCTCTAGGTTGCTGGATTTCATACCCAGGACAGCGCTCCTCACAACCCTTCTCCAGGTCACCTTTCTGTGTATTACAGAACTTCCAGGAGAAACTTTAATAATTCAACTTTAAAATGACTGTTCCTATGGTCTCGTGTATTGGCATTAAATAGCCAAATATCATATTTCTGATGTAACAGGGTATCTTAGAGGGCAGGGGGTCTAATAATCTAATATCTATTATTTGAAACACTGTTTTTCTTCATTCAGAGATATTACCGCATGATCATATTTAACTACACCTATATGTACTCCTCCATTTCTTTTTTTTTCTTTTAAGATCTTATTTATTTATTTGTCAGAGAGAGAGAGAGAGCCAGCACAAGCAGGGGGAGCTGCAGGGAGAAGGAGAGGGAGAAACAGGCTCCCCACCGGGGAGAAAGCCAGATATGGGACTCGATCCCAGGAACCTAGGATCATGACCTGAGCCAAAGGTAGATGCTTAACCAACTGAGCCACCCAGGTGTCCCTGTACCCCTCCTTTTCTAAGTTTGATATCTGACTTCTCTGTTTCTGTTCTTAAAAGACTGGAAAAACCCTTCCCTAAAATTTCACACATATCCCAACACTAAGAATTCTAATCCTTTGTTTTGGCTCCAGTGTTCCTTAAATAAGAACCAACTAACGTCCAACATCCAGTCTCAAGCTGTTGTGTCCACGGACACGGCTCAAGGTTTAGCACCTGTGGCATGTGGGGAGCACCTGGGGAGGTGTGGAAATGGTGTGAGGACAGTAGAGGGGTTTGGGGGGCCATTTCCACCTGTGCATCCCCAGGACTCTGCAGAGGTGTCTTCCATTCACAGAGAAGCATCAGTATCCAACATCCACGTCTCCTGAAATGTACTCCCTTTGGAATCACAGTCCATTTCAATGGGAAGGGGAAAAAAGCTGGTTTCGGAGGTACTTGGCATAGCTGTGTATCTTAATGATGCAGGTTCATTCCACGACCATGAAGAATGCTCAGAAGTGTTAAATTTTAAAATGGAACTAGACAGCCACCATTTGATCAATTTTCTCACAACTGCAGTAAAGGCTTCCCACATCTCAACCCACAACTGTAATGCAACAGCACATTTGAATCCCATCTAAGTTGGACGTATGGGAAAACCCAGCCAGGAAAGTCTTTTAAACAGTTTCTGTGGGAACAGGTGTTCAAATGCCAAGTTCACAAGCCGTCAGGAGCAACATGGCCCCTTCCCTTCTCCCTCCGCCCATTCTGCACCTCGGCCATCCAAGCTGGTGCTTGGCACATCTCATCAAGTCCAAATGGGAACCACACAATGAGCTCTTATTTAAAAAATATAAAACCCAACAACTCTCTCCAGGAACAGCCTACTTCTTTCAAAAGTAATTTTCTAAATGCCTTTGCTCCCTTCAGCCTATAACAACAGCACTATTGCTACGGGTTATCTTCGCTGCATTCTCCCTCCCAGGTGAGACATGCGTTAGTTAAACTCAGCACCAAAACCACTCACCTGCATCAACACCTGTCCTCTGCTCCTCTGTCACTACTCGGACTTCCTTATTCCATTTAACCCTGCAGCCTGCCGGCAACATGAGCTGTTGGTACTATTTTGTGCAAAGCCACTCCAGTCTGCTGCTTTCACTAATTACACATGCAAGGCCTTTCTAAATAAAAAATAAATGAAAAAACCTGGAAGGCAAACCAGACTATCCAAAGCCAAGAGGGGGAGAGACAGGTAGAGAAAGAAAAAGAGAATTTTGATTCCCTTTAAATGATTAATATTTTAGCTATGACACTGAAGAGCACATTCATGATTCTAAGTCAGATTATTTTGGACTGGGCAGGTTAGACAGCAAAGTTAAGCTCTACTAATCCATCATGAGAAGTATCAGTGAGATCCATCTTGAGCTCATTCCCAGCATACTGACCATCAAAAGTGATGCCCACTTTGGCTTGCAGACGTCCTCTTTCTGCATAGAATATTCCTAACTGGTAAGACTAGCCTGTCTAACAGGCCTACTCTCACATTAAGAACGCACTGGATGAGCGTCACTGTTTACCAGGGGCTTGCATGGGTTCACTGTGATCCTGCAGGGCTAAGTTGGCATCAATCAAAAGATGCCACAAATTTACAGGAAAAACCAGATGACTGGTTCAGCTAGAACTGCCCTCAGTGTTAGGGTCCTTTTGCCCAGATGCTTATTTACCAGCCAGTCAGCATGAGACAGTCTCTGTTAAAGGCGAGCATTCGGTTCTATTCAACTATTCAGTATTTCTTATTATGTCACAGCTGTCCTGTCCGTGCTAAAATTTAGGTTTTTGACATTTCACAATTCACTGTGGTGATTTTATCAGTCACTTCTAGGAGTTATTTCCTCTCATTTTTCATTAACAGAACACTTGTCATCATCATTCTATTATTCCTATAATTTGATAACTTGGAATATTTTCCCTTTGAAATACTAATTTGAGTCTTTATAAAATAACCATTAGTGATAAAACTTAAATTGTATTGAAGAATTATATATCATGCTCTTCTCTGTACGTGATTTTACCTTATTTTAAACTCAGCATGTTCAACATTAAATACATTGTGGTAGCGTTACGGATATGTAAATATTGGATCCCAAGATGTGTATTCCCTTGTTGATTCATTCAAAATCCATTAAATGATAGTCATCAGTGAGGCCAAGTCATGAGCAAGCAGAATTTTCATACCTGGACTGTGCAGCTGTGAAAGCCGCAGTGCATTCGTAGTGATGGGGCCGAATGCTGAATATACGTGGGACGTGCGTGGGCCACGCGATGATAAGCGTGTGCACACGTGCATGGGTGTGGGATGCTGCTCTCCAGGAAGGAGGATGATAAGAACACTACCAGCCCTGTGTTAGGGAGCCAGCACGGCCCTGTGGAAGGGCCCCGGTGCTCACAAAGACCTTGGAACAGGGTGGCCCCGTTGGTCAGAGCAGGACAACGCCATCCTCAGGAGGCCATTGCAGGGATATAGGTCTTTATTTTAGGACAAACAGATGTTGTTTTAATCAGGAAGGAGGAGGGTTTCTGTTGGGAGAGATCATTCTGACCCACTGGCAGACAGATGGGGGGCACTGAGCACGGTTGTAGAAGGACGCTGTACACATCTGAACGGGACTGGGCACAGACTGGATGTGAAGGGGCAGGGGAGGGGAGAAATAAGTGCAGGAGCAGAAGGGAAACAGGTGGCCCCTGGATGTGGAAAGGGCATGGACAGGAGTGGCGAGGGCTAGAGAGTCATGGGCGACTTGGGCAGTATCTGATTTGTGACGCTAAATGTAAGACCACATTGGGCGGGTTGTGTTGGGGACTGTGTCAAGTCAGGGGCTGTTCTGAGTCCAGCGAGGGCTGTGGCCCTTCAGGCAGAGGCTCTTCTTCACTCCACCACACCCCAACTGCTTCTTCTGGTAAAATGGCCTCCAGGAGGGACCACGGCCATCTCAGTGTTTAGAGTGGTGAGTCGCTCCCCTCGGGATTTGTAACGCTTCATGGGGAAAGGCTACCCTTGTAGGTAGAACTCAAGGGCCTTTCAGCAGCAGGTTGCTCTCAGGAACCTGGCCTGCCTGAGTGGCCTCTACTCCCGAGTCAGACTCAACCAGAACATGATATTATTTCGGTTCACAAACGTTAGAGGATACTCTCAAATAATCAATAAATAAAGCCTGCTACCTTTCAATATAATTTCAACCGGAGTTATAGAAAAGAAAAATCCCATCTAATTTTCCTTCAAGGAGTTTTTGAGTATGTGTTGTAAAAAATACGACGAACTTTTTAAAGGCTCCTTAGTTTAAAAAAAGCAATTTTTTTTTCTGTATGAAACTTCTTTTCATGTTTCCACTAGAATCAATGGATTAAAAATACACTGTAATTCAAGTAGTGAATTTTCTCATTGTGTTTAGCTGGTGTTCAGCAAAAAGGGGCTAAAAAACCCCTAATATGTTAAGATTATATTAGCCTGTTGTCTTTAGAACTAATTTTTTATTAATTCTTCTGAATATGAGGCATTTTATCACACACACTTTTTTCCTTCAAGTCACAGGAAAGTTATGATTCCTTTTGGGAAACTAAAACTCATTATGCCATACTTTTCTCCAAAAATTAACCGTGACCATTTGCATAAATTTCAGCAATAAGATAGTTTATAATAACTAGTTTAAAATAATATTGAAGGTTATGAAAATGGCCAAGAATGATGTAATAAATATAAGACACAGCCATATCTCATAAGACTACCGAGAGACCCCTGGAGGGGGAGTCCACATCCATCCTATTCTTGCTTCCCAGGCCACAAGCCCCTGCGAACAGACTCGAGGGACTCTCTAAATGATGAAGTAATGTCTCAACCTAACTTTCTTCTCTGTAAAATAAAGACAATAATGCCTGCTTGTCTAGGTAGGGGAGAGTACTGTACAGTAGTCTTGTTCATTTTTCTAACCATGTTCCACAGAATGTTTTTTAAGATTTTTATTTATTAATTTCTGAGAGAGAGAGAGAACATGAGAAGGGGGGAGAGGCAGAAGGGAGAAGGAGACTCCCCACTGATCAGGGAACCTGATGTGGGGCTCAAATCCAGGATGCTGGATTCGAGCACTTAACCCACTGAGCCACCCAGGCATCCACAACAAAATGTTAATAGTGGACTGAAAATGATTATTTTGTCACTAAATTTATTTGATATAAATGCTAAGTCAAAATATTTATTGCTTTAGGCTGCCTTAAGTAAACCAATGAGCATTACTAAGCTCTAAAACTGGGATTGATTATGCAGCACTTTTCAAATTTAACTTCCATGAACCATTTTTAAACAGAGTCTCTCATGGGTCATGAAACACTCTATGAAAGGCTGCTGTCATGTAATTCCTGACATATCCTGGGTAATCAGTAATGGTCAATGTTGGTTTTTCCTACATGGGTCAATTTATCAGAACTTGGTGATGAATTTGAGGTCTTGAGTTCAAATCTCGATGCTATTCTTATAACTTCTCAGTCTTATAAACTAAAGGTATGGAACTGGTCTATATTTATACATGTGAAAATCTAGATAGGTTTAAATTTAAAAAAAAAAAAAAAGAAAACCTGATATATGTCTCGAAGTGTCAAGATATAACTGAGTAGCATCTTCTTAGATTATAATAGATTATGACCCACCTAAAATCCTTGTTGAAATAGGAGGACATATGATTTTCAAGTGCACATGTATTCTATCATTTAAACCATGGCAGAAATATTCTCCATGAGAACTGAAATTCATCTTACAGTATGTGAATGAATGCAGAAAAATGATAATACTAAGAATCTTAAAACTGGAGCAGGGGGTGAGATGTTTCAGGCCAAGAATAAAGGAAAGAAGGAAGGACGGAAGGAACTAAGGAAGGGAGGAATGAAATGGGAAGGGAAGGGAAGGGAAAGGGAGAGGAGGGAGAGGGAGGAGGGAGGGAAAGAAGGGAGGGGAATGGGAGATGAAAGAGTGAGAGAGGGAGGGAAGGAGGGAAGAAGGGATTTCTATACACCAAAGAGTCAATTTCAAAGATGTTTAAGTATAAAATTGGCACAAGACTCCACTCTGAGATTAGATTTCCTTTCTCCATCCCATTCATCCTTTACTACAGCCCTCCTGAATTCCGCTTACTATACACGGAGTAAGGAGCCGGATAGTGAAACAAGTTCACATTAGATGCTTTTATTTATTAATTCTGCACCCCATCTTAGAAAGTCTATGAATACCTGTCAGGAAACTCACACACAATAAGGAGGCGTTATCTGCATTAAGGGGATGAGCAGCTGTGAGCTAAAGCTAACACAACATTGTGTTATTCTGAGTGAATAATCAATTATTCCAACAAACATTTGCTGGAAGCCCCTGTGACCCAGACAGGAATGCCTTTATACGCCATAGTGTTATAGCCCACTTTTGGGCAAAGAGGAACGGCGACAACATCTACATGGAGATACAAGACAGGCTGGCCCGTCACCACTACCACGGTGAACTTTAATCAGTAAACGTAAGGAGGACCTGGGAAGTAGCCACATTTATAAACAGAGTAAATACACATATTGCGAGTAATTGCACCTAAAAACATGATCCCTTCCTTTTTTTCTGATTTCAAACCATCCACACAACTGTGTCATGAAGCTTAATCAATCTGTAAGCCTTAATACGTCTCCCTGTTTTAAACCTAATCATTAGCTTTAGAGAAGGTTGCAGTTGGACTGGAAAACACGAAGCTCCTAGTTTCTCCATTAACACCGGACAGAGCTGTAGACAGACATTGTTTGCAGGGATGTCCCACCTCGATGTAGCGTCTTCAGCCAGTCCTCTTGCCTCTTTCTCTGAGCTCCTTTATTCGATTCTGCAGGAGTTCAGTTACTTTGTGAAGACACTGCTGTTTCTGGAGTCCCTATGCATGCACCGTGGAATTCTTTGCATACTACCGCTCGATGCCTCAGCTTGTGTTTGAGAGACACGAACGGGGCACGCTTCACTCTACCCCTGCACATGAGTACTTTACAAATATTTATTTTTTAAATTTAATTAACTTTATTTTATTATTATTATTATTTGAGGGAGAGAGAAAGTGAGGAAGGTGGTAGGGAGAGGGCCACAGGGAGAGGGAGAGGGAGAATCTTAAGCAGGCTCCCCACCCAGCACAGAGCCTGCTGTGGGGCTCAATCTCATGACCCTGAGATCATGACCTGAGCTGACATCAAGAGTTGGACACTCAACCAACCGAGCTTCCTGGACACCCCAAGTAGCCAAATATTTAAATAGGGACGGATTCCATATTGTCACCTCATGAGCCTGTTGTCTTTATTCTGTTATGATCTTAAATAAAATAAACTTACAGTGGAGTACGGGGAGTCCGAAAAATAAATGGAGAAATGATAACAATTCTGAGTTGGATGATGGAATTCTCAATGATCTTGCAGTTGCCAGTTTTGCTCTTTTTGGTTATGTCATGAAATGATTTTTAAGATCCTCATATAATCTTATATCAATACAAAAAATATGGCATTCACGAGTCATATTAATAAATAAGGGGCTAAGACCTATAGTCTTGAAGAGAACAGCAAAAGATAATGTACCTTTGGAAAGTGGAGGAGAGCTCACAATAAATTCCTGGAAATGTATATCCAGTTGTGTTAGGGTTTTTTTAAGTCCCTGATAGGAACTTATATAATTACCTCAATGTTGCATAAAAGTTATAACCTCTACATCCAAGGATATAATCAAGTTATTAATAATTCATATTTACATAACCTACACCTGAAGGTCAGTAAATTTTATGGAGCAAAGATGCTGACTAGGGATTTCCATCAGTCTTCTTGGTCACTCACGAACAGCTGCTCGGTCCTTGCCATCCACGCACAATTTAAAGTTAAGCCACCTGCCTGAATATCGGCTTTGGGATTGGCATTTCTTACCTATGAAGACTTGCTTTCCTGGCAGAATCACCTGGAACTCGTGTACCCAGCCAGGTCATATAGTCCAAAATCTGACATGGTATATTTAAAATGTATCTTCTTAATTCTAACCCACAAAACAAGCTACTCTGATCTCTTCCTTAAACCCAAAGCTCTTCCCTTTGGTCATATTCCTCTCAAATGCATTCTCTGCCAGTGAGTGGAATGAACCTCACCAAGCCAAACTGTACCAGAGAAAATAGGTATTAGGCAAGTGGATCTGTCTGGGTCTCCTGAGGACCAGACACGAAAGCAGGAATTGATCTAAGAGAGATTTGGGGATGCCGCTTGTGGAGGATAGAGGGGGAGCAAACAGGCCTAGTTAGGAAGCATCTTCACTCTTAGGTCCAACATATATGAAAGGACAAAGGGAAGAAGGGATTGGGCAGGAAAAGTCACAAACCACAGAGCAGTCCTGAATATGGGCTGAACACATGCTGTACACGAGGTGTGCCTCAGCCCTAAAAATGCAAAGAAGACAGGAAGACATTGCGTGTCCTGTGTGTTCCACCCAATACTTACGTACGTGAATTACAAACTGATACAGTAAAAATTACATGAACACAATCATCACAGGATGCTTACCAGACACTTCACGAAGCACTTTACCTATATTCTGGCATTTGAGCTTGTAAGGCAGGTGTTGATATGGGTATACGATCCTACAGGTGATGGGATGGTGTCACAGAGAAATAGGGTAACTTGCTCAAGCCCTACAGTCCATACGTGGTGAGGCCAGGCCGGTAACCAGCACCGCATATCCCCAAATGCCAGGCTCTGAGGTACCTGCCGGCCCTCCCAGTTCCCACCTCGTCAACACGAAGAATTAAATAAGTTTAAAGTCACACAGAAAGAGAAAGCCATAAATATTTAACCCAGTCTGAAAGCAGATGTCAGCTCTCTGGAAGATGGGAGGACATTTCCCTGGCAGAGCAGGCGAAAGCAGAAGGAACAGCTGTAGGTGTAATGGGTCAAGAGAAGGAAAGATGCAGGGGCACAGAGCAGGAAGAAATCAGAAAGAAACCCTAACCTAAACCCTAGAAATAACCACATGTTAGTTTTCCACGGAGGGAAGTCATGGGTATAACTACATTAGCAAAGAAAGACCATCCTCCTCAATGGGAGAATCAACAAGACTCGAAGAAATGGAAAATAGGAAGAAGATAAACCAGAGGCCAAAGGACAGAGGCAATCCTCACCCTCAAAGTAGTGAACTGTTTTTAACTTCAGTCAAAAGAATCTGAAGTTACAGATCAACTCCTAGTGCTATAGATAAACTTAACTGGAAATTTATTTAACAAGTCCAGAGTCACTTAGAAAAAAGTAATTTAAATGACTAAATGAGAATATTAAAAAGTGAAAAAAAGTTGTGTCTATCTTGCCTACAAAGTAAAACTTGTAAAAAAAAAAAACAAAACTTCAGTTTAAGAAACGTTGGACATCCTAAAAATATCAGATATAAGGAGATACAACCATGAATTGGTGCCGAACCACAGAAAGGACCAGGTCAGACTCACCCAGCAATCCTGGATGGAACTTCATGCCAGTGACCATTAGCAAAGTCAACATCATTCACCCTAAAAGACCAGTCATGTAAATGCAGCAGACCACCCATCACCTTAGAGCATGGGGAGGAATCCGTGTGCCTTCCCACATGCCCAAGACACACTCAGTCAGGTTAGCCACCTCCCTTCACGTAGAGACCCCCTTCCTTAAGAAACCAGCTTCTGTTTTTCTGTCGCAGAAGGCTCTCACATGGAGGCAGCGTCTTTCCTATAACTGTGGGATGTTTGGGCCGCACGGTGCAGTTGCCTGGGATGTTGGAAACATCGTTTGATGTGTTTCATCAACTTAAAAACTGGGCAATTTCTCTTACCCAGATTTCAGGACTCAGAAACAATGGCCGCCCCCGTAGGACATCCCAGGACACAGGCCCTGCGCCTCCCTTCCCCGCTGCTCAGTTTTCCCATTTGTCATCACCTCACCCTGCTGTGTTCCTCGTAAATGAGCTCAAGTCAATGACGTGTCTCTTGAAAACAATTAAGTCTTTCTTCACTTAAAATGTAAAACGTAAAAATAGATGGGAAGAGCTCGCCACGGCACGTTACAAAAGTTGGAGGAAAATCTTCCTCCTTTAATATGTAAATTGTGACTATAGAATGTGTGACTTGTTTCCCCCAGTCACATCACCAGACCACCCCAGCTTTGGAGTCTGGGGCCCTGTCCTCAGTGTTACTAAGTATAAGGATGTCTAGGATCCCTGCCAAGGAGCCTTTGAGCTGGGAAGTCACAGTGTTGCCTCTATAGCACAGCTCCCCAGAATTCATTCTAGCAGAGCACTAACTACATTATCCTGTTTCAGCTGGCTCCCATCTGCAGCTTCCCAAATAAACTAGGATCTCCTTCAGGGCTTGTAACAATTGTAGTCAATTACCCAGCTCGCATGGCTCATCGTATGTCGTATGTCGGAAGCGTGTTTCAAACAGATGAATGACTAAATCTCTTTTACGCCTACGAGATGACTTTACAGGAATGGTTCAGAAGGTAATAAATCATCGGTAAGCCTTTTCAACCTCTTCCTTCACTTCCTTCTCTAGGTGTTCATGGAGAAAACAAACACAAAAACCTTGGAGACAGTATTTTAATACATTTTTAATTTTGCTAAATTTTAATTAGCATAAAATCAGACAAGGTTTTACAGTTTGTATAATTGCAATTTGATGTTGGAAATGTCTATACTTCAAACTTTAGAAGTGTAAAAGTAATAGTGGTTATATGAAAGTCAAGGTATGGAACTCTAGGTCAAAATTAAGTTCTGTTGCACAGAGCAATTAAGTTTTGCCTGGACCAAGCAAGCTTTGAATTTGCTTCTCTCTGGAAGCATCTAAGTTCTAAAGCTCTATAGGCTTGATTAGGTTAAAATGCATGTACACAGAAATAATATTAAAGGCATTTTGGTATATCTGAACATGACAATTAACTGCCATAGCACACGTCCAAAAGAATGCACTGGAAAATGTCAAATGATAACTTCCACCAGCACTCAGAACCTTTTTTTTTTTTTTTCAGTTATAACTGATTCAGCATTTTCTTTGCCATTTTGTTTCTTCATGTAGCTTAATTTACTCCTATCTCTATGGAATAGTGAATAGGTACTTTCTAACTTCATAAACTTTTGGAGTGCTATGATCAAAATTAAAAAAAATGCAGGGTCGCCTAGCATAGGGAACTTGTGAGTTACTATAATGGCAGATGTTCTCAATCTTTAAGAAAATGTGCACTGAGGCCCATATGTAAGGTGTGCACTAAAACAGCACTTGCGCTAAGTGTTCTTGCTGAAGAACCCATTTACTTGCATTTTAAGTACGGCTCTTTCTCAGCTAACTTGTTTTCATATGGCGAAAAACAACAACCATGACAACAGCCTTCCTACATTCATGCTATGGAATAACTTCAAGGAAAGGAAGAAAGCCTCAGTGACAGTATTTTTGGAGAAAATTGGGTGTGGATAAGTGTGGGTCTGTCATTTTCTAAACCAGTCTTGGGCAGCTGTGGCTCACCAGTCATCCTAAAAATAGCTTGAGACAACCCATGCACAGCTGTGGCATGCTCACACCTACCTCTTCCTTTTAAACTGCAGTGGAAATAATTCAGTAGAAATTTTCCAAGCAAATACAGATTTTAAAACTAATTTAATCCTTCTAGATTTTCTTCTTCTTTTGGAAGACATTAATTTTTCTTATTAGAAATAGGGCTATTGTTAGACTGAGTAGAAAATTACTATTCTTCAATGTTTCCAATTTTTCACGGTATATATTTGGGTCTATATTTGGGTCTACCCGACTCTGGATTTTTTAAATTCCATTTTACATAAAAGGATTTTAGGAAAACTAATATAAAGCACATTGCCTGTTGGTTATGTTGACTTTAAGGCAGTTCTCCAAAATTGTACTTTCCAAGAACATACTTTATATTACCTGAACACAGTAGAGTACTTTGCTATGGTTTCTGGACAATGTTATGGATTCATCTACAATAGTATATTCTAGTCAATATACAGATTTTCAATAGTACAGATATGAAAGTTGCCACTGAAACACTGGTAGCTTGTACCATCGAATAAGATAAAGACAAAGTAAACTTTAAAAAATGGGAAATGGATCTTTTATATAAAGTATAATAGGAGTCAAAGTAGAATATTTTTTTAAAGATTTTATTTATTTATATGACAGACAGAGATCACAAGTAGGCAGAGCAGAAGGCAGGCAGAGACAGAGGGGAAGCAGGCTCCCCGCTGAGCAGAGAGCCAGATGCGGGGCTCAATCCCAGGACCCTGAGATCATGACCTGAGCCGAAGGCAGAGGCTCAACCCACTGAGGTGCCCTAAAGTAGAATATTTTATGAGAAATTTTAGTCTTATAATTTTTGAATATACAAAAAAAGGTTGTTCCAAATATGTTGTATGGAACATATCGTCTAATTAATATGACTTAAAAAAAAAACCTGGTATAAATTTACTTGCAAAACATGATGTCAAACATCTCTAGGTCTTGTTATTTAAACATAGCTCGTTATCTTCTTCAAAAAATATTGGTGGGTCTGAAAGTTTCCCCAGGTTTAAAATATGGGTCTGGAGATATGGAAAACTTTAAGCTAACTAGCAAAAGTAAGACATGAGCAAACCATAGAAAATGCATGATCTTCCCAAAGGAAATCCAGTATGCATTATTCAAGGATCTAACAAATCTAACAAAGTAGTAGAAAAGGTGATTACAATAGTATTTTACAAAAATTAATCTATACTAAAAATATATAGTTTTAGGGGCACCTGGGCAGCTCAGTCAGTTAAGTTTCTGCCTTCAGCTCAGGTCATAGTATTGGGCCCCTCGGATTGAGCCCCGCATTGGGCTCCCTGCTCAGTGGGGAGTCTACTTCTCCCTCTCCCTGTTTGTGTTCTCTGTCAAATGAATAAATAAATAAAATATATGGTTTTAAGTATAAATCACGGACTCATGGCCTCACTCACAGTGAATGAATACTTATAAATGAATACTTATATTCCATGAATACTTATTCTATGAATACTTATAAAATAATTTGCACACACATCTTTTGCTCCATCATGTACTAACTAAAGGCATGAATGCAGGAGTAAGCTTTTATTAACCACAATGGTAATAGTTGTGTTATTTTTCAGAGATTATAAAGTCTTACAGTGTTTATTAAAAAGAAAACCAACAAGAACAAAATCAACACTCAGCTCAAAAAGACCTCTTATTCCAGAAACTTGACACAATGATGGCAGAAGGGGAGATAAAGCAGGTCCTTCTTTGCTCATCACATCTCCTTTCTTGGAAGGAAAAAAACAAACAAGCAGCTCCATCTGACTACATTTCGCACCTATAACTTAGAAATCACAGACACACTGTGAAAATATGCCTTTAGTTTTCAACGGCCCAAATTCATTACTAAGTTGAGCCTAAAAACCCACAGAAAAAGCGCCCTCAACCATTACTGTGAGATTATGTCCCTACGTCGTCCTGCTGAAGGATGAAGTTTCTTTGGGCCAAACATTGATTTCACAACACACTTTAGCTGGATCGATTATAATGTTAATGATACGTGTAATCTTCTCTGTGCTTATTTTAAAATATTGCTGGTCATAAAATTATCATATACCATATCCAAAATCTATAAAGAGCTTAGCAAACTCAACACCCAAAGAACAAATAATCCAATCAAGAAATGGGCAGAGGACATGAACAGACATTTCTGCAAAGAAGACATCCAGATGGCCAACAGACACATCACTCCACATCACTGGGCATCAGGGAAATACAAATCAAAACCACAATGAGATACCACCTCACACCAGTCAGAATGGCTAAAATGAACAAGTCAGGAAATGACAGATGCTGGCGAGGATGTGGTGAAAGGGGAACCTTCCTACACTGTTGGTGGGAATGCAAGCTGGTGCAACCACTCTGGAAAACAGCATGGAGGTTCCTCAAAAAATTGAAAATAGAGCTACCTTATGACCCAGCAATTGCACTACTGGGTATTTACCCTAAAGATACAAACGTAGTGATCCAAAGGGGCACGTGCACCCGAATGTTTATAGCAGCAAAGTCCACAATAGCCAAGTTATGGAAAGAACCTAGATGTCCATCAACAGATGAATGGATAAAGAAGAGGTGGTATATATATATATACAATGGAATACTATGCAGCCATCAAAAGAAATGAAATCTTACCATTTGCGATGACATGGATGGAACTAGAGCGTATTATGCTTAGCGAAATAAGTCAACTGGAGAAAGACAACTATCACATGATCTCCCTGATATGAGGAAGTGGAGATGCAACGGGGGTGGGGGTTAAGGTGGTAGGAAAAGAAAAAATTGAAACAAGATGGGATTGGGAGGGAGACAAACCAAAAGAGACTCTTAATGTCATAAAACAAACTGAGGGGGGTGGGGGGAGGGGTTGGGAGAGGGTGGTGGGGTTACATTATATGTTTAAATAAAAAAGCTTAAATTAAAAAAAATAAAATAAAATAAATTATCATATACCAGAAAGGGAAAAAAAGTGAGACTACATGAGCCAACTACCACTTGCTATCAATTCAGATGCCAACTAAATGTGCTGAGTCAGAGTTTTTGTTCTTTTTTTTTTTTTTTTCTTTTTAACAGGCTCAACTATTCAATGACCTGAATTACACTTTCATTTCCACCTGAGACTTCCCAGAGTGCACGGACTCCTATCTCATTTTGGGTCTCATTGCCTTGGGTAGTGCTTACAGAGAGCCCATTTTGAAAGTGGGTTGATCCCAAAAGGACAAGTGTGTAAAATATGAATGTTTGGTAAAGGCAAGGAGCGTGCCCATCTAAGGTGATCCCCATGCCCTTATTCGTGTGTTCATGAACATATGACTAGGAGCCAGCTAACAGATTCTAGATATTTAAACCAACTGAATCAGTTCTTCCAGACTTGTGGGAAAAATTTCTTTCCAAAACTAACCACAGCAGCAGGCAATCTCAGGGTATACTAGTAACTCACAACAAAAACAAGGCATGCGGTCTCTGCGTTGTGCCATCTAAACTCAGAGCAACAAAAATAAAAGCTTCTACATGCATGTATGACTTTTGGCCCAAAATACAATCTAAATGGACCTTCTCTAGGATAGAATAACATATACACTTTTAAAATATTATTTCAGGGGCACGTGGGTGGCTCAGTGGGTTAAGTCTCTGCCTTCGGCTCAGGTCATGATCTCAGGGTCCTGAGATGGAGCCCTGTATGGGGGGGGGGGGTCTCTGCTCAGCGGGGAGCCTGCTTCCCCGCTCTCTCTGCCTCTCTGTCTACTTGTGATCTCTATCAAATAGATAAAAACCTTTAAAAAAATAAAATAAAAATATGTTGTTTCAATATGGACTAAAAACAAACTATTCTTAATAACCTCTGTAATACTAGTTATGTGAAACTTTGCTTTAATACCATGCATCATCAGCCATGCCTGGGTGGCTCAGTCCATTAAGTGCTTGCCTTTGACCCAGGTCAGATCTCCAGATTCTGGGATCAAGCCCCATATAGGGCTTCCTGCTCTTCACAGAGTCTGCTTCTCCCTCTCTCTCTCTCTCCCTCTGCCTGTCCCCCACTGATTGTTCTCTCTCTCAGATAAATAAAAAAAAAAATTAAAAAAAAAATCACGTGTGAGCAGTAACAACCAGGAAAAAAACGGCCCTTAGAGAACAAAGTTCTTTAAAATATACTGTTAATTTATTCTAGGATAGAATCTGGCCAGAGTGTATTAACAAGTAAGATCCATGTTTCATTGTTCCATCCCACAAATATTTATGGAGCGCATCTCTCAACCAGGATGGCCAAGAATTTCTCCTCTCCCAAGGTTCCTTAGGATTCTCCTGAGCATACGGTTAATGTCTCCTATTGCAATTAAAAGATGGAGGTGATTTTCATTAAGTCCCCAAGTAATTGGTATCACTATGCTCTTGTTTGTGTTATGACGTCATCCTATAAAATGGCCACGAAAGGTTGCATCAGTGTTAAACCTGAGGTAAGAAAATGTGAATTTTAGAGATACACACCCTGGTTTGCAGAACCATCCTCACTATTTATTACCTTTTTGTGTGACATTTGGCAGGTGGTTTAACCTTTCCAAATGTTATCAGTAGAGGAAGAATGATCTCTTCAGGGGGGCGTCAGGGTGCCGGGAAAGAGCACCCACGTGCTGTCAAACTGACCTTCAGAGGGAAGCCGCCGCCATCACCGAACAGTTGTGCCACACTGCAAAACCTATCTGAACTCCAGTTCAGTTAATTATAAATTATAAATTAATTATAAAATAAGATTGTCTAAATACAAGGGCTGTTCTAAAGATGTAAAATATATTGATTTACATGGACAACGGCAATATTTTTCTTCTTTTTCTTGTACTACAGACCCACCTATCAACCAACTCTGTTGACTTCCTCCTTCAGTACCACCTTGGTCCCAAGCCTCCTGGGTCTTCCAGCTGGACAAGCTCACAGCTTCTGTGGACAAGCTGACTCCTCTGTAGCTTATTTTCTCCGTATCAGCCAGAGCGGTCTTACAAAGATGTAAATCAGAGAGTCCTACACCATATCACTAGGGTCCCAGACGTGTTTACCTTCGTCCACCTCCAGCAGCACATCCTCAGTCCACCTCACCGACCTACCTTGGAGGGACCCTGGTAATTTTTCATTAAACAACCTTTTCCACCAATCCTGTCCTCCCACAAGTTGTCCTCACACGGTATGACTGGATTGTGTCTCGCTATCATCATCCCATCTCTCGTCACAGACACAGGCAAAGGGAAGGGATGACCCTGGGGCTCTAGGAAAGTGCCACTGCCCCCCTCAGGCTCATCCTGTCCCAGCTCTACCTCACCTGCGCTCCAAACCCTTCCCAGCCCCTCCCCGCAAGGACCCAGCTTCTTTGTGCCTCGAGATTTGACCTGGAGCCTCTCTCCTCATTCTTTTCTCCTAAACCACTCGTGCCCATCCTTCAGTCAAAAGAAGTTTTCCTCATCCCACTACCTAGACTAGATGATCTCTTCTTCGTACATCTTCTAGCTTTTCCTTCATGGTCCTTAACATGGTTGCAAATGATATGTTTATTCATATCATGTCTCATCGAGGACTTTCCCGCTCTACCAGAGAGGGAGGACCACATCTGACGTTGGCTTTTGGTGTTGCGGGGGAGGGTATCATTGTATGGCCGACGGCTGAGCTTCAGTCTTACCCACAGGTACTCGTGTTTGTTTCTTTGTTTGGATTGAAATAGAACATTCAGTGCTAATCAGTTTCAGGTACACAAGACACCGAATCTACAATCCTAAACATCACTCCATGCTCGCCACAGGAGGCGTAGTCCCCAGTCGTCACCAAGCAGCACTACTGTCATCTTATTGGCAATTATTTCGTCATTTTGTAACAAAGTTTGTGCCTCTGAGTCCCCTTCATTTCACTCACCCCTCCATGTCCCTTTGGCAAATACAAGTTTGTTCTCTGTATTTAAGAGTCTTTTTCTTTTTGGGTCTCTTTTTTTCTTTGTCTATTTTGTTTCTTAATTCCACATACGAGTGAAACCATATGGTATTTATCTTTCTTTGACTTATTCCACTTAACAGTATACCCTCTAGTTCCACCCATGCTGACACAAATGGCAAGATCTCACTCCTTTTATGGTTAATATTGCATTACACACACACACAACCCACAACTTCCTTATCTGCTCATCATTGAATGGACACTTGGGGGGCTTCCATAATTTGGCTATTATGGGATAATATGCAATAAACATAGGGATGCATGTATGTTTTTGCATCAGTGTTCAATGTTACATACTGGTACTAATATGTTTTAAATAAATGAAAGTAATTTTCATTTCATTATTAAATATAATACTTTTCAGTTTTAATAACTAGAAAATGGAAAATTACTTCCCAAAATTTAACTCTTTTTCTTTTAGAGATTTTTTAAAAAATTATTTATTTGACAGACACAGATCACAAGGAGGCAGAGAGGCAGGCAGAGAGAGAGGAGGAAGCAGGCTTCTCGCTGAGCAGAGAGCCCCATGTAGGGCTCTATCCTAGGACCCTGAGATCATGACCTGAGCCGAATGGCAGAAGCTTTTATCCACTGAGCCACCCAGGCACCCTTAACTCAACTCTTTATTAATACATGTTAATATTTATCCACATACATTTCAATTCAAATATTAAGGTACTTACAGAAATTTACCTAAACATCATACTGAAAACAATCTAGTTTTATCTCGTGTATTTTTTCCATGGTTTTAGTTACATATTTCAGTACAATTAAACTTACTTCTCAGGAATTAACCAGATGATTGTTTAGATTTATGCTGTATAAATCCCCAAAGGTCTCAGCTAAATTTTCTAATTCAATAAACACAGCGTCAACCTATCTCCAAGGTGACAGATATTAAATCACAAATTTTTTCTTTAGTAATTCTTTATTATGAACAAGTCAAGGGTCACATGATAATTTGCGTATTTATATATAACGTGAACAATATATGCTAATTTTCTGTTTCTTTTGTTTCCTTTTGCACTGATTGTACTCCTGGAACTCAAATTTCCTTTTAAATGTCATCAAATATACGAGATTAAGAGGGGGAAAGTTCGCCTAATGGAAGGTTAAACTCTTCGGACTGGCTGACTTCATAGCTGTCTTCTGGAAAGAGCCTATCATCTATTATAATAATGATGCCCCCAAATATTTTGGAGTCTTTCCTTCAGAATGACCAGCAAAGAGCCTGTGGCACCTCTCCTGAAATCTCCTCTAAGCTGGGGTCTTCCTTCTTTGTGGGTTTTACTGATGACACAGATACAGATACTGAGACACAGGGCTTTCAGTTATCCCTCTGAGCTCTCGGGATCTAGGAAGCCCCTGACACCCCATTTCCTTCTCTCACTTGTTGCCGGGTTGGCCAGCTTGCCAGCCGCAGCCCTCCAGGGCTCAGGAGGCTGTGTCCTCAGGCAGGAAACAGGACCTTTTCTTCTCAGCAGGGAGAGTCTCACTATTCAAGGCTCAGTATAGACTCTGCCTACTCTTTGAAGCTCTTCCCTGAACTCACCCTGAGGACAAATTGCTCCCTCAAAATGCTGCCTCACTGTACCCTGTTGGAGCATTTCCGCATCCGTCTTATTTTATTTCCCTGCTCTTGACTGTAGGCTCATTGAGGATGAAGAATAAGTCCTGGGCACCTGGGTGGCTCAGTCAGTTAAGTGACTGCTTTCATCTTAGGTCGTGATCCCGGAGTCCTGATATCCAGTCCTGCATCGGGCTCCCTGCTCAGCAGGGAGTCTGCTTCTCCCTCTGACCCTCCCTCTTCTCATGCTCTCTCTCTCAAATAAAATCTTAAAAAAATAAAAAAAAAGGTCTTTAGAACGACATTCCCTGGCTTGCAATGTCCCTGGCTCATGGCAGACTGTAAATAAATACGCATTTATTTATTTATATTTATAAAAATATATACTTAATATATATATTTATTAATATATTGATATAAATTTAAAATATAAATATATTTATATGTTTATATTTAATAAAATATTTTATATAAATATTTATATTTAGTAAAAATATAAAAATTTATATATTATATAAATATTTATATAAATATAAAATATATATTTATTAAAAAAAAACTTATCCAGTCACAGGAAACAAACCCGGTTCAATTGTCATGGCCAGAGAAGAATCAGGTGGATCCAGTTTCCCTGCAAGTTTTAGACTTTCAGGGATCACCCTTTTGGTGAACAAAGAACTTGGCTATTGAACTGACCATTAGTCAATGCCTCAGAGAAGTCCACTTTGTGAATCCTCACAATTTAACTCAAAGATTCTTTCCAGTACTTTTTCTATGATAAGAGTTTCTCACATTTTACTGTAAGCTGGGGACAAAAAGCATTTTAAAGTGACTAAACAGTGTTCCCCAATGTGATATAATTAACACAGACCCTTTAAAACACATTTAGAATATTACTCATTTTCTATTATGTTTTCAAATATATTTCTATAAGCTAGAGGGGAGGCATGACAGAAAGCCCATTTTTCTTTGTTTTTCAATTATCTTGTGACAACTACTTAAATAGTATTAAATCAAGTAAAATATCAAATCAATACTTAATTATAATGATCACCTAACCTTCTAAAATAACATCTTCTCATTAATTACACTGAAAAATATATATTTAAATGACGATCAGGTACAAGGCAGTTTGAGACACTGAAAGGGATTTTTAGGTTTCTATTCAAATGGGTTACAAAGATCAGGGAGGATAACACATACCGAGAAAGCGCTAAAAAAAAGAAAAAGAAAAGAAAAGAAAAAAGTGTCATAAGTAAAAAGGCACAAACACAAAAGTTCAGAAAGAAGAATGAGAGGCTGCTCTGGGAGAATCAGGAAAAACTTCCTGAAGGTGGGTTATTTCCAAACCTGTGTTTTAAGGACATCACTGCGGGAAAACACCCTGGAGAATTCATTGTCCTAATGCCAGTCTGAGTTCTGAGTCTTGAATCCAATGTTGGCCTGTTCTGCGTTTCTGTCCAAGTCCACAGTTTGATTCTCAGTTAAAAATTGTTTCCATCTGGGGCACTGGGTGGCTCAGTAGGTTATGCATCTGCCTTCAGCTTGGATTATGACCCCAGAGGCTTTGGATGGACTTCCGCCTTGGGCTTCCTGATCAGCGAGGGGCCTGCTTCACCCTCTGCCTACCACTCCCCCTGCTTGTATGCTCTCTCTCTCTCTCTCTCTGACAAGCAAATACAAATCTTTTAAAAAAACTTCCCAACAGCATAAATCTAACGTGTATGAATTTGCTAACTGTACAACGAAGTATAACTTGGAGTGCAGAGCTCTGTTCATGCCTTTCATGTATTTGTGAACACATATTTCTAATTACCTTAATTATGCATTGCTCTATTCTTGTAAGCTGTCACATAGCTTCACAGTAATACCTTAGATCAACACACACTTGAATGTATTGTGTGCGTGTGTGTGTGGAGACAGAAAGACACAGAGAAAAAACAAATACTTAGTTTCTTTCTTGAACTTTATCAGACATTCACAAGGTACTTACTATACACACCAGGTGCTGCTTTAACCTTTAATGGACCTGCCTGCAGTCACCTCTAGGTGGGGAAACAGAGGTCTGGGGAAGGCACAGAAACTCCGTACCATCACACAATCACTAGGAGGCATTGCCCACCTACAGGGGCAGAAGTCGGGTTCCAGAGCCCGAGTTTTGCACCACCTGTGGGATCTCATTTTCCCCTTTCCATCTCTTACCCATGGCAGCTCACTCTCCTCCTGCTTCTCCACCAGTATCATGAAATGAGTCTTTGCCTTTGGTTAACAAATGGGTGACATGTCTTCTGAGGTCAACGGTACAACTCCCGGAAGCTGCCCCCAGTTACATTAACAAAATTAAGTCCCCTTCTCTGTGGTGTCCCCTGCCTCGGCATGCATGGGTTGTCACACTTTGCTGTACTTAGGATCTGTTTGGCTGCATTTCCAACTCAGTGAAAGCAGATACCTTGCTGCATTCCTCCTGGCCATCGCGCCTGGCATCTCCTCAGAGTCAACTACTCTGTCGAAATCACTTCTAGGTGCTGAGAAGAAAATGGCCATCTTGGTCCTGTGTCCCCAGTACCTAGCACTGTAGACGACTGATAAAATTCTGGGTGAACAGGGTGCCTGGGTGGCTCAGTTGGTTGAGCAACTGCCTTCGGCTCAGGTCATGATCTCAGGGTCCTGGGATCGAGCCCCACATTGGGCTCCCTGCTCAGCAGAGAGTCTGTTTCTCCCTCTGACTCTCCTCCCTTTCATGCTCTCTCTTCCATTCTCTCTCTCACACAAATAAAATCTTAAAAAACAAAATTCTGGGTGAACAAACTCATGGATCAGGAATGAATGTGAAACCATTTGAAAAACTTAAGTAAAGGGGCGCCTGGGTGGCTCAGTCGGTTGGGCATCTGACTCTTGCTTTATGCTCAGGTCATGATCTCAGGGTCCTGGGATTCAGCCTGACATTGGGCTCCGTGCTCAATAATAAGTCTGCTCGCCTCTCCCCCTTTTACTCCTCCCCTCCCTACCCTCACTCATGCTCTCCCTCTCAAATAAATAAGTAAATAAATGAAATCTAAAAAAAACTACGGTAAAACATTAAGATAATTTTAACTAAGCAACGAAAGGTAGAAAGAAGTTGTTTTTTTTCAAGGATAATGTTTATGCATGATCAATTTTATTTTGTAAATTTATTGACTTGTGGATAGAACCAGTCTGGCAATGAACAAAAATTGTTTTATATCAGGATAAAAAAATACTTGGGTATGCCAGTGTTTATTTTGTGCACAAAAAGACAATACAGAGGGAAGTAATAAAGTATTTTGAGTTTAATATACTCTTATTTAATTGAACTCTATTGCCTGTCAATATACATTTTTCACTCATATGTGTAAAACAAGATTCCCACTTGTATCCTTTTTAGCTCAGCAGATCTCATCAGGAGATGTTTTCTGTTTTGTAAACAGAATGGTGTTTGAATAGGAGATAAGCTTTTATGTGAAATGTGTGAAGATCATGCCTTTAAAATATATAAAATAGACTTCAGCACTCAGTGTAAAAACACTCAGTACTTCATTAAGACTTATTTCAGAAGGGAGAGTATTGAGAAATGAACTCCCTTTAAAATAAAGTTAGCTGAAAAGGGGAATTATTGTATTCAGTCTGGGCTCCCAGGACAGTGGCAGCAGCTTCCGGAGAACTCTGAGTCGGGGCGCCCCGTCAGGCCAAGCCATGCCGGCAGCACAGGCAAATGCCTTTGCTGGGCTCTGAGCAAGGCAGTCAGGAAGCCGGGGCCACAGAGCTCCCACCCACATCCAAGCGCCAGATGCCGGATGCCTTCCAACATGCTCCGGATGGCCCCGAGTCAGCTTCACTCAGTCACGCGCTCCAGACAGCCCCAGACAGAGTCTGGCTCCAGGGGCGTCGGCTCATGGCCGGAGAGTGCCAGTTAACAGCAGTGCAGGGCAGGGACCAGGAGGCTGGCCTGGGAGAGGCTAGCACAGCCCCGGGATCGGGGCAGATCTGGGTCTGGATTCGGAGTGCTTCACTGAGGAGCTGCAGGGAGTCGGTGAGACTGCCTCCTTCCCCGCAGGGCTGCACCGACGATGGGAAGACACGACGTGGGCTCCCCACCCGGCAGGTGGTAAGCCGCTGAACTTGCTGTCATGGCGGTGGAGGGCCGACTTCGAATGTCATTCAGCACGTGTCCTTACAGCAGAACAGCTTGCTTCAAACGAAGACTTCCGCTGAAGTTGATTTGGAAACCAGTTGAACGAACCAGAGAGACCACGACTGCCTGGAAGACGGGGTGAATGATGGGTGAATGATGAAGGCAGTCACGACAGCCAGAAAGAGACGAGAGAACCGTGCTGAGCTCACGGCAGCCCTCTCCCCCCGCTGGCACTGCGCTGTCAGTAAAGATCGACCGAGAAGCGAGACTCACTTGCTCATTCCCCCAGGAGAGAAGATGGAGTTTAGGGTTCTGGAAGGGGGTTTTAGTCTGTGCTGATCTCAAAAGGGCTACATCTGAATAAGGCTCCACCTGGAACACACCTGCGCCCACAAAAGCTGAAATTCAGTTTACAATCAGCTCACCTTTTGACTGGATTAAGGTGGTCTGCTGCAGCTCAACGAGCTGCTGGAAGGACAAGCAGACCCTCTCGGGGGGACCTGCCATCACTGAATCTCAAGAGATGCCTACAGGCTTTTAGTCAGAGGGTCCTCCAGTCAAATGCAGAGACCCCTCTCCACTGTCCCCAGCATTCTGCGGGGGGGGGGACCAAAGGATCGCAGAGTGAGTGGAAGAAGGCAGAGCTCAAGGAGATTCATAGGAAGAACTACAGATATCGAAGTCACCAAACGTTGATTTTAAAATAACCGTGATTCATGTGCTGGAGACAATGGAAGACAGAATTTAGGAAGTCAGGAGAAAAACGACAGCTATGACCATAGAAATCGGACAGAAATTCTAAAATTGAAAAACGGCAATAACAAATGAAAAAGTAAGTAAATTAATAGCAGTTAGGCAAAGAAGAAGAGAGGATTCGAGAATGAGAAGAAAGGTCGGTACAAAATATCTGAGACACAGAATAAATCGAGCAATTGTCAGAGAGGAGGGATAAGGGGGAAAATAGCAAGTAACGTTTCTCCACAAGGAGAAAGTTAAAAAAATGGAGCAAAGTCAGTATTTGGAGAGACAATGGCAGGTGAGTTTCCAGAAGTGATTAAAGACATCGGATTACACACAGAGCAAATCAAACTGCAAAGGAAGACCTTGACATCAGTCATCGACAACAGACTGTCAAAGGAGCCACAAGGAAGCCGAGGACAGATTTCTCCCCAGAAAAACTGAAGTTAGAAGGTAACCGGTGAGATCCTTACAGAGCAGTAATAAAATGCTTGCCAGGTAGAAGCTGAAATCTTGTGGCAATCCCTTTAAAACAATGAAGATATTTTCAGATAAACAAAAACCAGGGACATCCTCACGGACGTGTCAGGTATGAGAGGAACGGCAGCCGGCGCCGCACGGGGAGGCAGAAGGCAGCAGGGAAAATGCGGAGAGTACGTGCAGGCCCACAGAGAAGAGCTCCGACCGCACGCACGGCTAAAATCAATGTTTCACGGGGCTGAAATATACAAAAAACTATCAGTTCCACAAACTTTTAATGAGCATTTGCGACACTGTTTTAGTCTCTTATAGAAACACAGACTTTTTATTTAGGGCTAACTTTAAAGGGCTCACACTGCGGAAGGCTTCATTTCAAAACTATTCTTCCCACCCCTCTCCTCTCTTACAAAATTCAGCAACGGTTTTAAAAAAATACAGTTGCACCAAGATAGGTTCTCTGAACGACTGCTGGTCTTTACATTAATGATTCTCAAGGGAAAATGAGAGGTTTATACGTTCACGTGAGAATTACAAACTATCCACTCCGTCATGTCTCCCTACTCTGCACACTACCAGGGCGTATCTTTCACCATGTGCTCAAACAGGTTTCCACACATTAATGCAGAATTTACTGCTTTGATGATCAAAATCACACCCACCTCCTTTTTTAATAGAGGACAGTGGTTTGGCAACGTTCCAAGAATATTTTTAGGGACATTTATTTCCTCTTGGACCTTTTGGATGAAGACCTTTCTCTGCTGGGGACACATAGCATTAGAAGAGCATTGAAATCCCTTCTTAAGAATTGACCAATCTTCGGGGTGTCCAGGTGGCTCCGTGGGTTAAGGCTCTGCCTTTGGCTCAGGTCATGATCTCAGGGTCCTGGGGTTGAGTCCTGCATACGGCTCTGCTCAACAGGGAGCCTGCTTCCCCCTTTCTCTCTGCTGCTCTGCCTACCTGCGATCTCTGTCAAATAAGTAAATAAAATCTTTAAAAAAAAAGAACTGACCAACCTTCAGACCGAACGCCATCACACGTGCTCCCTAGAGCAGGGACAGGGACCCTTCTTTGAGAGATCTGCATTTTTCCGCTACATATACCTGCTTCTCCGTGGTGATGTTGCATTGTGGTTGCTTCAAGGTTTGCAACTTTGCACGTATCTAGTACGTGGCACAGGCTTTGACAGAAGCGTGCAACGAGTCCTGATGAATGAATGAAGACGTGCGCACATGAGTGTGCACTAGGGGGTCTGCGTCTATATGGGAATGACTAAAAAGTAATGATACGGATATTCACTAAAAGTTGGCTGAAATTTTCATTAGTTTGACATTTGTTTCAGGCCCACCACACATCGACTGGGGCTGTGTTCTAGACAGTCGATATCCTGTGAAGGCCCGTGGAGGAGGCTCCCTCTCTTTCACGTTGACTTTTTCTGGCCACAGTGAAGAGCCAGCAGATCTGGAAGTGTAAGATCCTGTAGGGCCTTCAGTGAGGTGAGTCTCCTCGGTCTGGAGTACGACTGTAAAATAAGAGCTCGAGCCCGAGACACCGTTCGAAGGGAGCTTAACATTCTTCTGTTCACTTTCCCTGACAAAAATAACAGGGGTAATTCTAATACTACTGCTTTTCAAAGGGTTACCGGTTCTTGAGAGAAACATACATGCAAAATTTCCCTTGTTCCAAGTGGTTTAAGTCCTAAAGAAATTCTTTTTTTTTTCTAATTGAAGATTTTATTTATTTATTTGACCGACAGAGATCATAAGTAGGCAGAGAGGTAGACAGAGAGAGAGGAGGAAGCAGGCTCCCTGCTGAGCAGAGAGCCCAATGCAGGGCTCGATCCCAGGACCCTGAGATCATGACCCCAGCCGAAGGCAGAGGCTTTAACCCACTGAGCCACCCAGGCGCCCCAGGAAATTCTTCTTGATATAGAAACTTTCCTAGATGTGTAAGGGAAAACAAGTTTATGAAGAACCATGCCCAAACTCATGACTGGGATCTCATTACCTCACAAAGAATATGCCTTAGAAACTCTGCCTTCCTAAGCACTGGTTGAAAGATTTTATCTGTCTCTGTCTCCCTTTCAAATGTAAAAGACTGTGCTTAGAGAAAATGCTAATATGACCGATTTTCACATTATGGACTTTCGGCTGTCACTTCCCAAATCATTTTACCTTACCACACCATTAAAAATAAAAATAAAAATAAAACAGCTTCTATACTTTACTGCGATGTAAAAATCGAAATCCCTTTGGAGAGTCGAGAGCAAAAAAAAAAAATTTAAATTCACCTTCAGTGATAGTGAAAGGTTGACTTTGGATTTTAAAGTAATTTATCTTCCCTCATAATTCAAAAGCAACCATGCCCAGTAAGCACGAACTAGATGCTTCTCTCAAGTATGAATGTGCCATCATTTAAGCAAGAATAGTACCCAAAAAGAAGGTAAAGCTTATCTAATAAATGTTTCAGATTCTTAAGTGCCTCTGGGTTTCCCCTGTCTATAGTAGGTAATTGACTTTTTAAAGTTGATCTTCCTGGAAATGACATCGAAAACAATGCGACATCCTTTCTTAGTGAATTTCAGTAGCCAGAGCTGAAAAGTGATCGGACAACAGAGAAGTGGCTATCAGAAGGAGATGACCGATCAGTGATGGTTAGAGTTCCACTAAATGCTGATATTACCATAAAAGAGAAGAGAAGCAAAACATCAGATGGTCGCCCTTCCACATCCAATGCAGAGAACACACCTCCCACTCCTGCGTTGGTGGAGACAAGGATGGGATTCCAGGCCCTTCTCTCTCCACAGGAGGCTGCTCCCAATTTCCCTCACCAGGAGTGTGAGGGTGGCTCAAAGGACCATCCAGGAACACTGTTCCTTGAAAAGGACAGCAGAGATGATGGATTCGAGGACCTCACAGATTCCACTGTCCCTTGAAAAACATGTGTGCACACTTACAAAATCTATGTAGTAAAATACATTATGTGATATTAATGTAAAAAGAGAGAAATGGAAAGCTTTGTCCTTATACTGCCATTAAATTGTAATTTTTTTCTAAGAGAAACTAAAAGAGCAAAGAAAGGACAGAACAAAAAGGGGGACGGAATAGACTTACCGTCATAATCGGAAAGAATATGTCTATCTATTATTAGAAAGTCAATACATTTAATTTTGTTTTTCTAAACTCTTATTTCTCCCTCTGCCTGTACCGTCAATGTTACCCTGATTATCCATATACTCTTTTTATGCCTAATTCAATATTAGCCATACTGTCTCACTCCTCTGAGGTTTTCTTGAACAGAAAAGTCAATCATAGAAATAGAAATTTCCTTTTTCTGCAATAGTAAGAACAGGTTAACGTAAAGGTAACAGGCAATCTGCTTATCAGTGCCCGAGGAAGAACAGTGAAGAGCAAGTCACTACTCAGCCCTCAGGTTATGATGCAGAGAACAGTGTATTGATCTTGGCTTTATGAGACTTGCCTACCCCATTAATTGCTAGCTCATTACTCAGAGTGAAACGTGTTCACTGTGCACCAGTGCTAGACGTGCGTGTTTGCACAGCACAGACCAGATACAGATGACTCCTCTAATTTTCTTAATGGCTGCTATCACGAAGATGTGATCTCTGCAGGGATCGTGGCAGAAAGATAAGAGATTTTGGATGCCAAGGCGGGAAAAACCATACCGCTCTCATGTCAAAGAGTAGCAAGAATGCTTCAACGGTTTCTGAAACGCAGCGTACGATGATTTTGAGAATGTGATAGGAGCCTGATGGTGCTAAGTCATACCTCCTGAGATCATCTACAAACATACATAATCGGTCTGATTCAATTCACTTCATCAGGAATTTGAGGCTCCTAAGGTCAGCAAAGGCTTTTCATGCTTCTTGTTCTAACACTTGAACTGCCTAGAAATGTTCGCTCTTTTTTTTCAATATTGTGGGTTTTGTTTTTTTTGTGGCACCATAGGAGGCATACCTTGGAGATATTATGGGTTTGGTTCCAGATCACTGCAATAAAGAGAGGCAAAGGAAATTCTTGGTTTCCTGATGCATATAAAAGTTACACTCACACTGTAACAAAGCCTACTAAGTGTGCAATAGCAGTGCGTCTACAAAAGTAATGAACATAGCTTAAGTTTAAAATATTTCATTGTTGGAGAACCTGATGTCTCGGTCGGTTAGGCATCCAACTCTCGGTTTTGATTTAGGTCATGATTTCAAGGGTCCTGGGGTTGAGCCCTGAGTCAGAGTCTGACTTAAAGAATCTCTTAAAGTCTGCTTAAAGAATCTCTCCCTCTGCTCCTTCCTACACTCTTTGTAAACTAAATCTTTAAAAAATAAAAATACTTCATTGGTAATAAATACTAACCATTATCGGAGCTTTCAACAAGTTGTAAGTACTGATTACATACCACGATGACAAATATATAATGGAAAAGTTGGAAACATTGTGAGAATCACCAAAATGTGACACAGAGATGCCAAGTGAACACATGCTGTGGGAAAAGTGGCACTGGAAGACTTGCTTGATGCAGGGTTACCACAAACCTTTGATTTCAAAAAAAAAAAAAAAAAAAAAAGAAAGAAAGGAAAAAAAAAAACTGCAGGGTCTGAAGCAAGGTAAAATGAAGCACAACATAACGAGGTATGCATGTATTTTTGGAATGTATGATCAAAGTTACACAGTGCACCCGTGATAACATGCCATTTCTTTTTGTTATGATGTGAATTTTCTCACAATTACTGGTTATGCCACGTTTTTGAGATGATATCCAGATAACTAATCTGTGCTATTTGTCACTGAGGGCTTCATCCTTGAATCCAGAAGGAAGGTGACTTCTAGGGGCCCAATGCTCATGTCCTCGCAGCATTGCACGAAGTCCTAATCCCTCAGTGGCAGAGGTGAGGCCACTGAGAAGTACTAGGTCATGAGGATGCGGCATCATGAATGGGATTAGTGTCCTGACAGGGGGGACCCCACAGAGCTCGCACACCCTGTCTGCCACGTGAGGAGGACACAGCAAAGAGATGCATCTGTCTAGGACATCGGCCCTCACCAGACTTACATTTGTTGGTGCCATGTTCTTGGACACCCAGCCTCCAGTAGTGAGAGAAACACATGTTTACCATTTACAGGCGGTGGACTTCTGTCCTGGCAGCCAGAAGGACCAAGACAGTCACCGTGGAAACGCAGAAGTTCTGGGAGACAGTCATGAGCAACAGAATCCACTTCAGTGAAAACAAAAGTTACATCCAGAAAATATTACATTCTAACATTTGTATATTTAATCAACACTATGATATGCAGAGGATTGAGACATTACATACAGTTGTTCAAAAGTACTAATTAAGTTTGTTCTACTATATAGACTGTCAATTAATCTTATTGCATATTTGTGAAATGCCTAGTGTAGTGCCTGGGATTATTTTGTCTTTTCTCAATGTATTCTGCTAAGTATACATATTTAATATTGTTTATTATGAATATTTAATGCATGTCTATTATAAACATGTTACTGAATATACATTATATATTTAAAAATAGAAAATAGTGCTAATAATACATATTTCTAAAAGTAGCTGCTGACTTCTACAATATGGATAAGGTTTCAATCAGACTCAGATTTTAAGAATGCATGAAGTTCAGGATATTTGAGTTTTTGTGGTTGTTAGTTCACCTAAGTGAGTGTCATTGTATACACTTGAGGATGAGGTTAAAAAGTAAATTTCTGGAAGGCTGTTTTTTTTTTTCCCCAAGATTTTTTTTGACCTATTAAGAGGACATAGAGCACAATTTGAGCTTAACCTGATGGAATTAAGTCTACTTTGTTGAACTGAATTGTATACATTTCTGTGATGTGATGATAGTGCCAGTCTTACCGAGCCCTGCAGAGCTAGCGAACCTTACAAAACACCACTTGGCTTACGGCTGTGGGTGGCCATAATCTTCCAAATTTTCATGCCTGACCCTGGGTCTTTCTTGCTGCCCCAAGTGTGATCTCCTGCCATCAATCTTCTTGTTTCCCATAGACAGTTCCAGAATGTGCACTCTACTCTGCTCTCAGCTCGTAAATATTCCATCAACATTCAAAGTATCGAGAGCTAAGTGCATGTTTTTTTCAACTATCTGTTCAGTACTTACTATTTGTCACACACTAGGAGGCCAAATGGCAGAAAGCAGATGGAGAAATAAGCTGTGTTCTCTGACCATAACGAAATTTACAGCCATCAAGAAGAATCACTGAATGCAGAGTAAAAAACTGAGAACACAGAGGAATAAGTGATTAATTCCGCCTGAGCTATGCAAATACAAACACAATGAGCTATCCCCTCGCACCTGCCAGAAAGGCGCTAAAATCAACAACACAAGAAACAATAAGTGTTGGCGAGAACGTGGAGAACAAGAACCCTCGTACGCTGTCGGAGCGAATGCAAGCTGTGGCAGCCACTCTGGGAAACAGTGTGGAGGTTCATCAAGAAGTTAAAAATAGAGCTACCCTGGGACCCAGCAATCACACCTCTAGGTATTTACCCAATGGTTACAAAAATATTAGTTTGAAGGAATGCACACATTTTGACGTTTATGGCAGTGTTATTTACAACAGCAAATATGGAAGAAGCTCCAGTGTCCACTGACTGACGCATGGGGAAAGAAGTGGTATGTGCAATGGAATATTTGACCATAGAGAAGAATGAAATCTTGCCACTCACAACAACGCAGATGGAGCTAGAGAGTATTATGCTCAGTGAAATAAGGCAGAAATAGAATTAACAGATGATTTCACTTCTATGTGGGATTTAGGAAACAAAACAAATGAGCAAAGGGGAAGGAGAAAGAGAGAGACAAAGCAAGAAACAGGCTCTGAACTATGGAGAACAAGCTGATAGTTACCAGAGGGGAGGTGGTGGGGGCAATAGGTGATGGGGATGAAGGCGTGCCCTGTTAGGATGAGCACAAGATCATATATGGAATTCTTTTTTTTTTAAAGATTTTATTTATTTATTTGACAGAGAGAGAGATCACAAGTAGGTGGAGAGGCAGGCAGAGAGAGAGGGTGAAGCAGGCTTCCTGCTGAGCAGAGAGCCCAATGCGGGGCTCGATCCCAGGACCCTGAGATCATGACCTGAGCCGAAGGCAGAGGCTCATCCCACTGAGCCACCCAGGCGCCCCATATATGGAATTCTTGAATCATTGTATCGTACACCTGAAACTAATATTATACTGTATATTAACTATACTGGAATTAAAATAAAATTTGAAAAAAAAAATCTTCCCGGCCTGTGTTAAGACAAACAGAGAATCTACTAGAACAAAGCACGGACCTATGGATATGATTATCGTAGGTGGAAAAGGGGTGGAGGAAAAGAACATCACAAACATCAAGGAAATGCTTGAGCAATGCTATGGGGTGGTTGAAGCTCCATGGTAGGTCTGGCAAAGCCCCAGTCCCCCAAGATGTTTAAAGACAGAGTAAGTGAGACAAAGCCAGCTGTGATGACAGCTGCCACAAGGAGCTGGTCCAAGTCAGACTGTGGCTGGTCCAAGAGGGGCAGTGATGGTGGATCAGGACATTCCTCTCTCAGTAGGAGATGATTCAGGCACGCAGGCTAGTGCCTGACTGCGACAGGACTTCATGTTTCCGTGAGTGCTCTGTGGAGCCTATGGAAGACCCTGTCTGCGACACTACTGAATGCTGTGTGCTCAGCAATGACGTAATGACAGCAGGGAGACCATGTGGAAGCCATGGAACAAGGCACACAAGAGAGTTACAGCAGAGCACCAGGAGAGGGGGTGGGGCACATATTTCTGTCAGGACTGCAAAAGAGATTAGAAAATCCTGGTGCTGGAACAAGGCGCCGGAAGAGGGTGATGACAGTGACACAGACCACAGCTGACGCAGTGTGACCAGGATGGAAAAGGCAGCATGGGAGCTACTCAGGGGCTCGTAGGCATGTGCATCTCACAGCAGTAGAATAGTAATTATTTAACAGCATGGGCTTTGGGGGAGGAGCGTCCCTGAGATTTAGCATTTGCCGATTTCTACGGTACAAATTCGCTTCCAGTCAAATCATTCTGCTGAACCTTACACTCACCTTGTCCTTTATGTCAATTACATCTCAATAAAACTGGGGAAAAATGTGGGAAAAAATTCTCCCATGATTCAGTTCAAGCTCCGATTTTTTTTTTAAGTAGCTTTTCAATGAAATATTACTCAGCCATTAAAAAAATGTGATCTTGCCATTTGCAATGACAAGGCTGGACCTTGAGGGTCTTCTACTAAGTGAAATAAGTTAGAGAAAGATAAACCATATGATTTCACCCTTACGTGGAATCTAAATAACAAATAGATAAACAAAATAGTACAAACAGACCCATAAATACAGAAAGCTGATGGTTGCCAGAGAGAGGGACGTGTGGGGATGGGAAAATGAGTGAAGGCTCGTGAAGGATAGAGGTCTCCAGGTATGGAATGGGTAAGTCACAAGGAGAAGGTACAGCACAGGGAATCCAGGCATTGGTATTATAGTAGTGTGGTGTGGAGACAGATGGCAGCTATACTTGTGGTGAGCAGAATACAATGAACACAGCTACGGAATCACTAAGTTGTACACTTGAAAGTAATGTGACATTGTGTGACAACAATACTTCAGTTAAAAGGAAATTTCTCTTATTTTATTCTCTTACAGGATGCATTAATTAACATTTCCTGGTGAATATTACACAGCAGTAGTAAAGGTAGGATATTTGTCTTTAACTGGAATGCTTTGGAAGTATTCCAGAAAATGGTACCAATTACTAATTTTTTCTAAGTAGCCTTCTTTCTATTTGACTAAATTTATAAAAATCAGAAATGACGGCTAAATTTTATTTTAAAAGTTTGTAAATATAAATAACCTACTGACATACTGAATTTTCCGTTATGTAATCCAGTGTAATATTACTGATTTATCGCCTTTACCTTATATTAACTAAATCCCAAGTCCTACAATGTATATTTAAAATGTATAGTCAGCACTTATATGTGAGACTTGCATCCTATGTTGTGTTTACTCAGGTTTTCTTAAGTGTAAAATTCATAAATATATTAGGAAAAATCATTTGTCTATATGCTAGAGGATTTCCTAAACAATCCTTGGTTATCTAAGCTATCTTACGCATCCTTAGTAATTCATCCATATCAGTCCCTGGCTTCGTGATTTGCTTAGGGTGAGTAGAGGATAGTCCATTTTCGCAGTGTGGGGACAAGCAGGTGTTCACTCCAAGTGAATGCAAAGGGGCACGGAAGCCCCACTAGACTGCTGTTGCCGAAAAGCCAGGTTGATAGAATTTCTGCAGAAACATGAGCATTAATTTGATTTCCCCATTTATTCCTCTTCCTTTTAACATGTACATGGCAAATTAATTAAACAGTCCTATAGCACTGCTAAAGCTTTGTTACTGTCACGATAAAAAATGTAGCATAATAATTTTGGTGCTAATTATGCATTTTTGGCAAACTGTTTCATCTCGCTAGAAATACCCTCAAGCATGGGAGAATGGCCATTTAATGAAAGTACAAAATAAAAGAGAATGCTTTTAGAGTCTTGGATTAATTTTCTATTATAAATAGCTTAGAAAGTGAGTATTAGTAGCACTTAAACTTTATACATAATCACACTTCATAATGAAAATAGAAAACAAAGAACAAAATCATTTTCGTGATTTTTTCATCACCAGGATTCTTAAGCCTCTGGAAAGACTTTACTTTAAAAATATCATGGTAACAACTTCCATTTGTTAAGCACCAACTGTATATGGTTTCCTGACTATAGCGTGCCTTCTTATTTTGCCCAAAAAATCCCTGGCTACAAGGCTACATCATCACCACCATACAGAAAAGTCTGCATGCTCAAAAAATTTAAGTGCCTTTCTCAAACACCTTGTAGATAATGATTTCATTTGTTAAGCCGGCATTAACGATGGACCACAAACTGGTTGGCTTAAAACCACATAAATGGCTGGTGTCCCAGTCTTTGAGGACAAGCTCCCTCTGACAACTGAAAGTTTGCCTCTCCCCACTTCTGGTGGTTTGCCCATCATCACTAGGGTTGGCCACCCCCTCTGTGCCTGTCTGTCCCTGCGTCTAAATCTGCCCTTTTAAAAGGATACCATTCCTGCTGGATTAAGACCCACCCTAAAAAATTCACTTTAACTTATTACTTCTGTAAAGACCTATTTCCGAGTAAGATTACATTCCGGCTTACATTCTGACTTACTAGGGATTAGGAGTTCAACATATGTTTTTTAGGGGAAACACAATTCAACCATAACAGATAAAAAGCAGTAAATGCATTTGACCCTGTTCTTTCAACTTCAAAACCTGCATTTTTCATTTTTCACTGCTGCTCATGTTACCCCCTTATCAAAACCATGCATGCAAAATTCTTTAGTCTAAGGTTAAATTTGAGGGTTAAATCCCAGTTTACTTGGATGTTTATCCTCCTTAGATTATGTTCCTTGTAGCACATGTGTCATCTTCCTATGATCATATCCTCATCACAAAAGGTAAGTGTCCCGTGCATCTTTTATTTGTAACGATTTATTGTGCTAAATAGAACCAGTTGTTGTAAATAATTCCAGGATATGCAGCAGTTTGAACATTGAGATTACATATTATAATTCAGTGATTGGCCCTTTTTGATGCTACACGTCAAAGCAATGAGATGGAAGGCAATAAATGTTGGTGTCTGTGATATACTGTGATTCACTGTTGGAAATGATTAACAAAGCTGAGGACAGAAAATACAGGTGTGGCATTTGTTTTTTTACAGCTTCAGTAGAGCTGGCCTTCCAAAGCCTGAGGAATTCTGGCAAACTTCATTTAGTTTTCCAAAGTGAGAGTATTATTAATCAATTATGGAAACATCCTACAATGCAAGTCCATAAAAGCAGAACTCAAGGTGGCTTGACGGGGGGGGGGTGGGGTGGTTGGTTATTACCGTATAATTCCTAGACAGAAATGGAAAGACTACTTAAAGGGTAATCATGTTGACTTGACAGATTTTGCATTTTTTTTTCATTTCCTTATTCACAAATAAGTCAAATGACTTTTCTCCTTTCATCCCTCCATCCGATGCAACATCGACTAAGTTCTCATAGTACACTGACAACCATGGGAGATGCTGGGAGGGCTCTCCTGAACCTGGTGCTTCCTTTTGAAGACTTTCCAAACGATGTTTTTGTTTGTTGGTTGTTTTTAACCTTTGACAGCTGCCACAGATTTACCCTGGCAGTGTACCAGGACCACCTTCTCCATGTTGCTTCCTGAACATTTACTTTTCTCTATTAAAAAATACAGCAAAGTATCATTTTTATTTCTGTGTTCACCACTGCACACGGCAGCACCATTTCTCTCTCCAGTGGTCCTGTTTCCTTGTCTCTTGGGTACTGAGATGTCCACATTGGCATCAAAATGTATCTCTCAATTCCTTGACCCCCATCACCTCAATGGTGTGCTCAGCCATCCATCTTTAGGGGCCCCTGCAAATCTTGTTATTCCTGTAACTGCACCATGCCCAAGTCTCAATTTCGGAAATCTCACATCCTCACGCAACAAAATCCATCATCTGATATGATTCTTTCTGTGCTGCTGCAATGGATCAACTGTCCCCTCTCCCCGCATCGGAGGTCAGCTTCCCTGGGCACTATCGTCAGTGCCTCCTGGATAGAGTTGCATGTTCTAAAACTCTGTGTTTGATGATCTAGTAAATCTGGAATATACATAGTCCCTGTTACCAGTGAATTTTGGCTTTGGTGGGAAAGGTAAAGAGGTAAAGATGGAAATCACAATGCAGTTTATTAATAATTACAGAAGGGATATTCAACCCAGTTTTCAGGATTGAAGTCAGAAAGATTCCAAAAGAGAAAGTACTGGGAAAATTTTCTGGAAAAATAATTTCTAGGCTAAGTCCTCATAAATTTTTCTGTTCTTTTCTAACAAATATTGAGAGTTCGGCAAGTTATTACTATTACACAGCCATAATACTTAAAATTACTTGTACAATGCATGAAGCATCGTTCCTTAACTATAGTCATTTTTGCCAACAAAATAGCTACCTGCCTTTGAAAAACAATTTCATAGTGATTAAGAATTAACTTTCTCAAAGGGATACTTTCTCCCTGAGTTGATACATCATTGTCTTTGTTAGCTCTGTGCAATCATCACTGCTGTTTTCCCAGTTAGAATGCCAACTCCTACTGTGCCCACACTGCGTCCAACTGCAGCTCTTTCAAGAAGAGCACATTTTGAAAGAAATATACAACATATCCATATTTTTTAGAAAGAGATAGCATGAGTTGAGGGAGAAGCAGAGGGAAAGAGAGAATCTCAAGCAGACTCCCCACTGAGCACAGAGCCTGATGTAGGGATTGATCTCAGGATCCAGAAATCATGACCTGAGCCAAAATCAAGAGTCAGAAGCTTAACCAACTGAGCCACCCACGTGCCCCCCACACAAAATATTTTTATTTCTGGCATTTGGAAGAACTCAGAAGCAATTCCTTTTTAGATGACCTGTACAATTAATAAAGATGTTAACTGAATGACATGATTAAATTCATGGTTTCTGATAACAATGGTGATCTAGCTTACCATGGCACTGTCTCCTAATTTGAGAAATTCATGTAATATATTATCTTTCTTGATTCTTAACATTGCCCTTTCAAATAGGAGAAATGGCCCTCCCATTTCCCAGACTGAAATCGGTTTGAGTTTATAAACTCAAACCCCAAATCCTGTTTTATCTACTGCCCTCATCTGAACCATTCTTTTTATTTGGTTTTTATCTTAATTACATTATTGGCCTTCTAAAAAAATAAACCCGAGCATCTTCTTAGTTTGTATTTTCAATTCTATTTGAAGGAGAACATTTTCTAAAATCATGCAACATACAATGAAATAAAATATAGTAAAATCTGGATCAAAACTATGTACCTCTAATAACTTCAGCACGATAGATCACAGTCAGCACACACATTTTGTTACGAAATATCACTGACTTCTGTGGACCATCTCAGTATATTATATGGGAAATGGCATATTTTAGCTTTTCTCCTATTTCAGGTGAAAAATGATTGGATGTCTCCTATAGACCAGCCCCTGTGCTCTCAACTAGACCTACAAAAATAGTCACACACGTCCCTGACCATATAGAAGCTTACAGTCTAGTGAGAAAAATGCAAATGAATCACATACTATCGGGAGAACAGAGGAACTACTCAAATTATGGAGAGCAGAGGAAATACTCAAATTATGGCAAGGGTCATCATGGATCATTTTTAAAGATATAATTTTTTATAAAATTTTATATATGTAAGCAAAATTACAGCACAGTGTCCTTATATAACTCCTCTGTATTCACAATAACTTGCCTTTAATGAAACACTTAAGATAAAGAAATAAACTAGGAAAAATGCTTCCCCAAATTCCCCCTGGATCACTTTACCAGTCCAACCCCAATCAAAATGTACATTGGATAAGTAAGGCTTTTGTAAATGGGATTATCATAGTTGTAGGGATTAATATTTAGATGCTTGAGAGCTCTCCTGTCTAATTTGTGCTACATCAGTCCTGCTCCCAGTGATGAGCTGCATTTTCTACTTGAATTATAATTACTCTCCTAAGCACCTTGCACTACGCACAGCTGAAAGTAGCGTTGGATTTGCTGGCATAAATAGTGTTTAGTCATCAGCCAGAAATGTGTCGAGTCACCACTGCTAGCAGGAGTGTGCCTGCAGCATTGTTCATCAATGATGGTGGCTGCTTTAGGACACCAGGGACCACAGACTCAACCCCAGCTACGGAGGGTTCATTCTGTTGCAATGAATCTGCCAACAAAACTCAAGGAAAACTTTAAAGTTGTTTAAGATCATAAACGATCAACTTTAGATATATTCATTTCCATTTCAGAAATCTCAGTCCAATTAACTCTACTAGGACTCCAACTACCTAACTGTGTCTGAAAGACTTACACATGTGGCTGACAAGCTCTCTTGGGTGTGGGGGGGGATTGATGTCTATTAACCTGTGTCGACCGAAGCAAAATGGAAATCCACCTAGAATATGTATTAACTGAAATCACAGAACTAGAGTGAGGTTTTTTTTTTTTTAAAGATATTTAGTTATTTATTTATTTATCAGAGAGAGAGAGAGAGAGCGAGAGAGCGAGAGAGAGTGCACAAGCAGGTAGAGAGGCAAGCAGAGGTGGAGAGAGAAGCAGGCTCCCTGCTGAGCAAGGACCCCAATTCAGGACTCAATTCAGGACTCGATCCCAAGCGTATTAAAATAATAACTGTCTATCATTTCTCATAGGAGAAGGAAATTACTTTTTTCCCCTAGATTCAATGAAAATTTTCAAATAACAATTTCCCTTGTAAATAAACCAGATTTTATTTTTTATTCTGTATTTTTTAAGTATATATTTAATTTTACTATGTAGTACATATTGCTTTCCCTGAATGGCTGCCCTGGTCTACAGTTTCAGAAGCAATGATGAGGATTTTGATGACCCCAAGCCTGATTTTAAATCAAGTTAGTCTTTCCAGTGGGTTACAAATCTGCAAGAAAAAATGCTAAAAAGATTTTAATTTTTGCCTTTCATTTACATCTAAAGCAGCCACATAAGATGGCCTAACTCCACGCAAACTCTAAGGTTAGGGTTAAAAGAGTAAGAACATGTCTGTAGACTTAGGTCTAAAATAGACTGACAGACTATAACTGCAGGAAGACATTAAAACATTCAATAGTGATGAAAAAAAATCAACATGATTCAAAGAGAACAGAATGAGGTTAACGAATCTACCATGTGCCCTGTGGCAAGGAGACAAATTGCACACTGTAGGCGATCACGTGGTCATGTCACCTTGTGCTCATCAGGATTTAAGGAAACACTTAATAGCCTAGTGATCCTGGAGGAAAAAAATAATTCAGTATTTCTAAGTTGGAACAGACTCCACATCATTAATAGAAGAAAGGGTAGGGCGCCTGGGTGGCTCAGTGGGTTAAGTCTCTGCCTTCGGCTCAGGTCATGGTCTCAGGGTCCTGGGATCGAGTCCCGAATTGGGGGTCCTTGCTCATTGGGGAGCCTGCTTCTCCTCTCTCTCTGCCTCCCTCTCTGCCTACGTGTGATTTCTCTCTGTCAAATAAATAAATAAAATCTTAAAAAAAAAGAAGGAGTAGAATCTCAGATTCAAGTGGAACTTCTAGTTCTATGTGAAGACTAATCTTTTTATGTTAAATAGGTTTACTGTGTAATAAATACACGAAATTGGAAAAATTCATTGAGAAATTAGGTCAATGTACATAAGTGCGTTTCTCTTTATCACACTTCTTTCCATTCCTTCTGGTTATTTTATGTATTTGGCTACTTGAGGGAATGGTGGTCAACGTATTACCCACCAGCATAGAGGACACTCAGCAGATTCTTGCCATTTGCACAGATGCTGAAAACGGTCCATGGTCCACAGTTGTCCTGAGTGGACAACTGTGACAGTAACAATGGTGACTATTTATGGAGTGGCTACTAGGAGCTAAGTGCTTTTTACAGAGCATTTATCATAACAAAACCTCTCAAGTATGGACATTATCTCCATTGGAGAGAGAGCTGAAATTATATTCAGAGAAGTTTGCATTCATTTCTGAAGGTGATCCAGCCAATAAGTGGTGCATGAAAGCTTCAAACTCAGATGTCTAGACCTGAAACACACATGGTCTCTTGGACAGCCCCTGCTTCCGCTGGAAGAAGGTGTGCATATGTAATACCCGGAAATGAAGGTTTGGGTGTTGATCCATGGAGCAAAGATCACCAGGGGTCTACGAATCCTTTGTGCTCCCCTTTTAAACCTGAGAGGTAACGGTGTGGGTAGGGGTTACAGTTCCTAGTGCTTCTGGCTTCGTTAGGGGCCTGGGGCTAAGTGATACCCAGCAGAATGTGGGGGAAAGTGGCCACACCACTTCCACAGCTTGCCTATGGAAACCTCCCACAGGCTACTCCATCCTCTCTCTTCCCTTCTGCCATTGGATTTTACCCTCCAGGATTACCTTGAAAGAAATAGTAATAGGTATAGATTTTGTTACAGCTATAGCTTTGCTTCAAAATGCGAAGTCAAAAATATGGCTCTCAGTATAATGTGAAGCCATAGCTACTGATGGGTATATACCCCATTTCAGAAATAAGTTCAACTGATAATCAACGTCTTTTCCTAAATTCTGTTAACAGATATAGATGGGTAGACAGACATTTAGCATGTTATATCTATTTTAGTATGTGGATTATAAGAAGAGAAATAAGTATATCCTAATGAGTTTTCCCAACCTAAAAAACAAAAAACAAAACAAACAAACAAACAAAAAAACAAACACAATTCTGTGGTTTGAATTCAACACCAAATAGTATTTGTCAAATTAATACCAAACATTACCATGAACCACATGAAAAGATACAATGATTTCATGAAAAAGGAGGGACTGGAATTCTTTTCTACTCATAGAAAGAAAAGGTGTAGACTTATCTGATCTTTATGGAAATTTGTGCATAAGGATTTATTGATAGTAGCCTCAAACTCTGGAATAAAAATTCTCTCAAACTGTCCAGGTTATAGTTCTAAAAGATAGTCTATTTCACCCTTAAGCAAAAGTTTCCTTATCACTACATGTCTATTAAATTTCGAGGAGATTCTCTTACTAATAATTAAGTAATAATACAATGTACAAATGTGCCCGAAGGAAATTCCCTACTTAGATAAAAGGCATGAGAACAGCACAGAGAGAAGAGAAAAACCAAAAGAAAACCTTGGGGGTACTCGGGGAATTTCACCAATTTTTGAAACTCAGAGTGTGCCCCTTGCCTCTCTTAGAGGAATGAATGATTCTCTTTATTTAAATTGGTTCTTGGGTACAAAAGATGGCTGCAACCCTCCTCTTCACCTCCATTTTATACACTGAAGTTAAAGGATGTCGGTCGCTGGGATCTGGGCTAAAGTGGCGGTCCATCCATGAGTCCTGGAAGCATCTGCCAAGGTTGGCGTGTTCATAAGTCACTTGTTTAAATCTTCACCATCCCTCATGCCCTTTCCACGAGTATTATTCCCATTTGGTTTTGAACCTGGTGAATTGATGGGGCCTGTGTGACATTACAAAAGAGGAAAAGGAGGCACAGGGATACTATAGGACAGTCTATAGGCACACAACTGATAAAATGGAATATTAACTACTGAATTCAAGTTCAGTACTTTTCTACCAGCCCTCAACATTTGTGGATTTCTACAGGTGGGAGATCTTCCATTGATTTCTACACACACTTCCCTGTAAGAAGAGGTTAATTTCCATTCATTGCATTAGGACTCACAGGGCCTCCTGCAGGTGGGACCAGGGCATGTGCCCCATGAACATGGCCCAGTGGAAAGTGAGTAACCTCAACTCTCCCTTAGAGCAGGGACTCTGGGAGACGCTGTGAGTTTTGGGCAATCAGTCTTCTCTTTTTCTTTGCCTCAAGAATAGCACATCCCAAGGGCAAATGGCATATACGCGGTCAGGGTGGTTCTTTCTCCCTTGGTTCTGGATGAGAAGCCACATGGAGCGGAACCCAGGCTGGAGCGTGCCACTCACTACCTGCCCATGGTGTGAGCAAGAATGAATCCGCTGCTGAAAGCGGATTCCACAGGTGGAAGGGCAGACCTCCAAGTGAGCAACTGCACTCCCAGAAAGTTTTTATCTTTACCTTCAAAATGACATTGGCTGGCAGGCATTCTCAAAGCACCCTGAACACAGACACAGATAAAGAATGTATCAGCAAAGTTACCAATTGCATTCTTTGAGATAAGAGCCTCAGGAAAACTGCGGTTTTGTTCTCCCCGTTCCCTAAGGCAAACTGGCTTAATGTGAAAATTATTTTCTCTTATTGCATGCCTCGAGGCATTGCATTTCTACCCCAGGTCATTGAAAGTTGACGTTGTCAGAGGCTGTTTCATGGGATGATCATTCTCATTAGAAAAGAAGAAAGGGGTGCTGTGTAAGTGAGCCCCTCAGGATGTCTCACACCAGAGCGCATAATAGGGAAAGCAGTGGAAGCAGAAATGTCTACTATCACTGGAGACCAACTGCTAATCTGTAGGTCTCAGAAATCGTTACTGGTATGTTTATGAGGGTGCACAGCTGAGACCATAAGGGAGCCAGCCAGGTCTGGAATACTATGAAGCACTTATGCATTCATACAATAAAATATTGAAATTAAGGGAAATATTTGTTACTACAATTATTGAGACAGGATGGAAAAAATAACTTCACAAGGAAAGGAACTAGTATGGAATTGAGAGGTTGGAAGATCTTTCTTTTCACATTAGAACAAGTGGCAAATGCTTCTGGTCTTGAAATGTTCTAATTGTCTTAATGTCTTCATGGTTGTGACCGAAGAGGAAGTCATCAGTATTTAGAGAGTTGCAACTGAAAAATTTGTAATAAGCATATTCTAGGTGATGTCCCTTAATCACCACTTGGGTGGAAAAACAAGTTAACTTTATCCTTTACTGACGAAGACAGACAAGAAAGTTCATCTTTTAATTGTTACTGGTATGGGAACTATGTTGATGGACTAGAATGCAACACCATGATATTCAAATTATTTGATAAATTACTAAATTATTTAGTAATTAGACGAGATCGGGCGCGTTCAGGGTGGTATGGCCATAGACATTATTTAGTAATTAAATACTATTGATTCTCCAACTGAAATTCTAGAAATTTAAACAAAAAAAGATTCTAATTCTAAATAACTAATGAAAGAATGATGATTTAGATATGATGAAACTAGTGGGAGCTAAAAATGTTTTATGGAGCCATTGCTACAATTATGAATTAAAGCAAATATCCATTCTAATTGCTTTTATGAATTTAAACAAATCTCAGTTGAAATTACATGCTTAAAAATATTGTCTTATGCCCTAGGTCAAGAGACAAAAATGCTCTCTTGAACCATGACCTGCCATGAATATTTCAGACACTTTTTACTTCTTTACATTTCAATTTTTTTGTTCAGTTCCATTTCATCTTAAAAATTCTGATTTATTAAGTTTCTAAAAACTCATTCAAAATCTTACACATGAAGATGAATCTTCATTTGAAATGTATGTTAGTTAACCAGCTGGATTCCTAGAAATAGTGAGTAAATGAGAAAGTATTACTCCACTTTCATCAGAAACCCTGAGGATAAAACAAAAGGGAAAAAAAAAGAACTGTTACATGACCCCTCAATCCCTTTTAGTTAGCTTTGCAAAATATTTAATGCAAAATGTGAAGATAAAATGAAAATAATCATCTCAGTCAACATTATCTCAAAATGATGTTGTCTGTCATATCAAATATTATTATTTTCCTCAGTTTCTAAATGTTGGGTAGCACGCTAGTCAGGAAGATGCTTCCTCGGAAGAATGATAAAGTATGATTTTGGTTGCCAGTGATGTTGGAATAAAATACAATAATTTCCGACATTTCAAAGAGCAACATGTATTTTAAATGCCATGCAGAAGAGCAAGTTTTAATTTACAAATACTACTTTTGAGAATTTTTTGCATGTGATTGAATTTCTAAGTGAATACTCATTAACATAGATTTATATACATGCTTCTAAATAACTCACAAAGTTGGTATTTTATAATCTGTATACAATGTTAGGTTATTTTTTAGAAACTGGAAGGATATATACCAATTTATTGGCAGTTGTTAACTTTGGGTCATAGATCTGTAAATTATTTTTATTATTTTCCTTATATTTGTTATATTCTCAAACCTTCGTTTTACGATTGTAAACCAATTCCAAAGTCCTCACATCATCGGAAAAGTAGAATGACTATCCTGTCCTTACGTGTTCAGGGTTTAACATCTTTATCGTAGATCCACATAAGATAAAGTCCAACGGGCATCAGACATTAATGTCTTTACGATGAAGCAGGAACCTGCATTACATTTTCTTAGATGTATAACATATTATTCATCACGACTAAAGATTAATGCCTTTAGGAAGGTGAATCAAGTTCACGTGTTTTTTGCAGCTGTTTGCGCAGGTTCATTTCTCATGGTCATTAGCTTCTATCTTGACTATGATTATAACAGCTATAAATAAGGAAACATCTTTTAATTTCCCTAAATCTTCAAATCTGTCGAGAGGAAACCTAGCTAAAATCTCTAATAAATGCCTTATTAATTCAAAAATGAACCTTAAAGCCATGGGTCTCAGAATGAAAAGTAATCAAAAACAGAATGAAAAGTAATAAAAAACAATCTGTCAGTCATCCTCCACTCTATGACTCCGATTCAGAACTGATAATGAAACATGGATTTAATGGGGATATTTATACACAAAACATTATTTGCAGTTAACTTTGTAAAATTCTAATATGAACATATCCCTTGTTCAATACTGAGTTATGTCTCCTGTTTCCTCAGCCGAGCGCCTGTAAAGAACGGAAGATCCTTGATAGCACAAGGCAATTATTCAAGAATTTCTGGGGCCTCTGATTGTGTCTGGGGTTCACAATCACGTCTGCACCCGTCAGACTCTGCCAGATTTGTGATTTGCCCTTGAGAGTCTGTGCCAAAAATGAAAGGCTCTCCTGCGGGGCTGTCCAGAAAGCTTAGGCAACAACCCTCATCATGTCTGGTGGCTGGCCACCAAAGGTCCTCTACCTCCTGCCGAGCTAATGTGCACTTGAACAATCACGGCCACGGTTATGGATAGAGATCTACAGGGAACACACGAAGACTGCAATAACTGTATCACGGGGATCACAGCACGCAGAACAGAGAACATTTTCAAACATACTCTACATGGAAGACAAGAATCATAGGTATGCTAACTTGAGAAACAGGACAATGAGGCCAAATGATTAGCGTTAGCCCGACAGAGCTCCCCCGAAAGGTTGTTCCCAGGCTTGGCTCTCTTCTCACCGAAACCGCATCATTAGCGACACTGCGGTCTTGTGGCACGCTCTCTTAGACGTCCTTACAGACAGCAGAAAAACTGGGTCAAGGTGAATGTGAGAATCTAGGACATCTGTTCTCAGCCGTGTGCATCAGCAGTTACAATCTGTCCCGTATGGCAGCCCATGTTTCACATGACTAAGTCGCATCGCAAAGGAAAATGTGAGACCGGGAAACAGTCCCTACTAGGCTTTCAGTGCCGGCGGCCAAAGGACACACATGCAAGGTTTGTCGACCGCGTTTCTCTGTACACATGCAGCTCTCGTCCCTGGAAGCCAACTCGAGGGCGAGTCCTGTAAACCCCACCAGGTAGGAACCGGAGGACACTCAGTAGAGAATGAGCAGTAAAGACCCCACAAATGATCCTGACTGCGATCATTTCTCTTAGTTCTCTTCCCTTCTGTGAACGGACTTACTTACCAGCAAGTCTGAACAGTGAAAGCGCGATCCAACAGGGACGATGGGAAAATGGCAATCCCAAACAGCATAATGATCCCATCACGAAAGGGACTGGGGACAAGCATGACAAGTACTCACTGGAAGCAAACCTGACTTTTCCACCACCACATTCAGCTTCAAAATGTCCTTATAATTTAAAAATCCATACTTGTGCTCTGCAGTCCCTGCAAGGCATTGAAATAGTTCCTCGACTCTGTGGCCTCTGACTTCTCCCTCTGGGGATACGGGAAGACACCCCCACCTGCCCCAGGTCTCGGACGCCGGCAGGTGCAATTCGATGGTCGTAAAGCTCCATGTGGTCACCGCTGTGTCAGAGCGCTCAGCTGAGTCCGGAGCAGAAGCACTTGGATGTGCTCAAGATCCAGCTGTGAGCAGGAAACACGCCGTTGCCTGGAGCACATCCTAGACAGGCACGGGCAGAGCCGATGCTGGCACACGGCGCTGGGAGAGCGGGAGCCAGCCTGGAGCCGCGCCGGGGCCCCCCGGGTGCGTCTCTATTCTGGAAGCCCCAGAGGCAAGTGGTGCCTGGGCTCCCTCCCCATCCCCACTGGCCCCAGCTGACCATGCTGAGCCACACAGGTCACACTCGCACCTGTAACTCCCCTGTGACCCTCTACCTAGCTCCCCGTGCTGTGCATCGCTGAGATTTAAGGAGAAATGGGCTCCGTTTAGAAATAAAAGTGAGCCTCGGACACGGGACCAGGTGTTAGAAATAGGGTTTGAAAATGATGTCTTCATGAATTGGCAGGGAAACGGTCACAGAAACGGAAGGAAAAGGGGAAGGGCTTTGTTCAGGGCCAGGGGCACAGCTCCAAGCCTGTCCCCAGCTCCCGGACTACACAGTGAGGATGGGGGCTCTTCCTCCTCGGGGGTGACGCCACCTGAGGCCAGTTCTGCGTGCGGCTGGATGCGCGGCCACAGGCAGGTGGCCACAGGGCTGCGCGCTGCCGGAAAGCAGCGAGGCCCTCCCAAGGGCCAGAGGGTATTGGAGAGTCACTTGCAATACGCCCAAGGAGGCAAGTGCGGGTTGATCATTGCCATAAATCGCCAAGAACTTTGTCCCCTGAACACTTCTGCGTGTGGTCTTGTAGAATCACTCTCTCCGGCTCTACCACCAGGAGCGGCAGTAAAGTTGGAAATCGTCAGCGAAGAAACGATATCGTCTCCCAAAACAGAGAATTACTTTGATAAATCCAGAAATATGCTGCTTTCATTAAACATGAACTAAAAATAAATCATCAGACTTTCCATTATGATGTTACCAATGCCTTATATCATCATAGATAACTTGGTCTTACATATGAAATGCCTAACATTTTGAGACTTGCTAAGATGTTAAATTTTTGTGATGTAGCACATTTAAAGCAACTCAGTGTCTCAAAATAGAATATGTACTCTTTGTTATTTTTTATTCACTCATGTACTCATTAACTAGACCAATTTTGGTGAAGTCCTGATTGGTTTTCAAGCATTTTTTTTCAGCCCTGAGAATACGGTGAAGAGAAAAAACCAGATTCTTGTATTGAATAGGCTCAGATTCCAGTGCTTGCAGGGGGCGGGAGGTAAGACAGTGAGCAAATGAATAAGCATAAAATAAATCTATTGATGATGAGCATAAAATGTGAAAGTAAATATAGCAGAAAATATATTTGATATTTTCAGAACAGTGGGGACTAGAGAGGGTAAAGGCAGAAGTCCATTCTCTTTCATAGAGTGACAGCTGACCACACGTCTGAGAAAGTAAAGGAGAACTCGGTCCTTGCTGGAGTAGAACCTTCCAAGTGAAGGCTCCAGGGAGTGTCCTCGGGGTGTCGAGATGACCGGCAGGAGGAGGGGGGGGGTGGGTGAGGGGGGCAGGCCATGCAGCTGGAGTTTAGACAGGAGGAGGATGGCGTTCTAGCAGATCAGACCTCAGGCTTCGTAGGGCAAGGTAAGGAGTCTGGCTTTTGCTTCACTGAAGATGGAAAGCCATGGAAGTGGCTGGAACACATGACGATCTGACGTCAGCAGGCAGAGGTGCTCTCTGGCTGCAACCGTGAGCTTCTGGGCAGGAGGACAACAGCAGGGAAATAGCCAGGAGGCTACTATCATGGTCCAGGTGAGCCATGGTGGTGGCCTCCACGTGCTCGACAGGTAAAGGTCATGAGAAGGCGGCATGTTCTGAAGAAGTGTTGAAGGCCATCTCGGTCTGTTTGGGCTTCTATAACAAAATTCCCCATAGCAAATAGCTTATGATCAATAGAAATTTTTCACCGTTCTGAAGGCTGATGCAGATCAGGGTGCCGCTGTGGTGAGTTAAGGGCTGGCTCATAGAAGGCCATCCCCTAGCTGTACCCTCGTATGCAGGAAGGGGTGAGGGAGAGCTGTGGGACACTGATCCTATTCAGAAGGCTCCACGCTCGTGACCTAACCACCCTCCAGTGCCACGTCTCCTAACACATACCCCTGGGGGTTAAGATTTCAACATATGAATTTTGGGCAGGGAGACACGTTCAGACCATAGCAAAGTAGAGCTGATGTGATTGAAGGTGGATGTGGGTTGAACACGGAGTTTGAGACAAAGTCCTGGAAATGATTATCTGGGGTGTTCGAGGGTTGAATCTACAGCAGCACTGTAATTACAGACGCCTCTTTACCGTCATCAAGGTAAGAAACACTAGTATTTATGTTATCAATAATTATCTTAGCAATCTTCACAGTAAATTTTTAATCGCTATTTATAAAACAAAGTCCTAAAGTCTTCCTTGTGGAATAATGGAAATTATCCTTCAGGCATTTATGAAATTAGGCATGCTACAGTGGATTTTCTCTTATGAGTTAATGTATTTCCTTAATTCGTCTGCTTTCAGGAAGTTTGGGAATACCCAGTTTAAGGTGTGATGCCCTTGGTAACAATCCAAGGAAACATGAGCGAACAACAGGTTCTATGTCCTACAGAACTAAGAACTAGATCATTCGTTTGTTTTAATTGACCATTAAAAAATGTATCTAAGGTTAAATACTCTGAATGTTATTTGATGGAACTCTGGGAAATGTTAAGGTTAAATACTCTGGGAAATGTTAAGGTTAGATACTCTGAATGTTATTTGATGGAACTCTGGGAAATCCTAACATAATACTTTTTTGTTGTTGTTCAAGTGTTAAAAGGAGCATGGCATACTTGAATGACGATAAAAATTCAGAAATAGGATTAAAGTCCCCTATTTCCCATTGCTATGCTTTTGCTTCCTTGTTCTTAAAATGAGGCACTAATTCTGGTGATCCCAAAAGTCCTTCCTAAGTGACATTGTATTATATTAAGTGTTGTGTTAATAATTCGATAGATATTCAAAAACTTTTTTCCTAGATTTTGCTAAATACTGTGCATACAAAAGTAAGAATAATCCGTTTGTGATGTCACAGAAAATGGCATACATTTAAAATTCTATTCATGTAAGACTAGTACCGTGCAAAGATTTTATGTCGCTTACAACAAGTAAGTCGCCAGTGTCAGAACCATTAAAATAAGGAAACAAAAAAAAATGAAACAATTAAGGGGCATGAAGTATTACCCCAGAAACAAATGAATATGGGGGGGAATCCATTACAGCTGAGCATCAAACAAGGCCCTGGGACTTCTAATCGCTATGGGGAAAACAAAAGGGCAATGGGGTGTGTTACTTTCCTCATTGAAATAAAAGGAACAATCTCACTGAAAAAGCAATTATCAGTAGATAGTTACAGGAAGGGTATAGATACCTCCAACAGCTTCGCAGAAGCTACAGGAACAACACATTGCTTTGTGTCATGGTCCACAAGAAAAGATGACAAGGTCTAATTTCCCCTAACTTCTTTACTGTAAGGACATGTCTCTTTCCCCATTGGCCGTTCCAGGCAAAGTGTATTTCATTTAAATTCTAATAGGTTACCAAGAACTTTTCCACCCTTTCCACTTCCTACTGCCCCATTTGAAATTAGGATGTACGCAAGGCTTTGGAGAATCTCCAGATTAAAGTCATAACAATTAAATTCTTTACAGAGACTCGAAACGTACTGCAGAATCCATGAAATTGGGCAATGTCCTTCTGGTGTCAACGGCGAGTTACCAGCCACTGTTCTAAGCACGTTACCCGCACTGATCAGTTAATCCTCCGGATAGCTCCAGGCAGTAATGCCCAAATACATGTTCATTTCATGGATGAGGACAGAATGCCGAAGGGGCCAGGCGTCTTCCCCAGGGACAGACGGCTGACACCGGGGGAGAACTCAGAACTTAACTCGGCTGCCCCAGAATTCTGCATCGCCCTGCTCTGTGTATCAGAAATGCCTCCTAACTGTAACTTACTTGCCATTTTGTCTCCCACAGATTTCTTCTGTTTCTGGAAATACACAGTGACGGAAATGCAAGGCATCAAACCTGGAAATACCCGAGTATCGACAGACTGCTTAATTCTTCCTTGAATTAGCTTTGTATTCATTCAAAAATTAAGGCCTACAGTTTTAACAGCTTTTAAAATGGTTCTTCTTGACCAGACTGCCAATTATGTGTTACCGCGTCTAACGGCACTCCTCACGTTGCCCCGCACAAAAATTCGGGATGGCGTGCACACGTGCACATGAGCAATGGCATGCACAGCTAAAAACCGTAATTTTGTTTGTGAAATAACTTTAATGATATTTAATGACCCATGAAGAGTGATAAGAATAAACCCCTAGGTTGGAAATCTCACTTCATGAAATCTTGCTTTTTGAAACAAGTGCATGCTTCTTTTGGAAAAAGCAGTACTTTCTCCCTCCAAAAGTAACTTTTTTTTTTTTTTTTTGTCTAATTACAAAAACTTCAGCTAAGTAAAAGGAGGCCATAGATAATGGCCCCCATTATCCCTCCCCCGGAGGCAAATATGGTTGCTATTTGGTGATGTGTGTCCTTCTAGATGTCTGTTGACAGATCTAGGTATGGGTCCATAGGGGCACAGTTCTAACTTTTAAATATAAGGGACTTTTTCTAATGGGCCTTTCAATTAATGTGTTGTGAAAATCTTTTTGTATCATTAATCAAGACCTTTAACGATCTTGTGGACATCCTGGCCCCTCGGTGGTCGTCCAGTGATGCCTCCCAATGAGCCTCTGGCTTGTCCACGATTACTTCACATTTGAAACCTCACTGCTGGAAGCTTCCTCAAACATAGCCCTCCCCAATTCATTTACTTTCCCTACAAGAGCTGAGATTTGAAACGTATGAGTAAAACTGTGTAAGTTTATGAGGACTTTCAACACATATTGCCACACTGTCTTCCCACTTGGACATACAAGCATCACTTTCCCCTTGACCCTCCATAAATGTCAGTTATTTTTTAAGGGGGGAAAAAGGTCGTTTTTTTTTTTTTATTCAAGGTACCTTTCTGTCATGACTAAAAGTTATATTTTAATGTTTTTTGTAGTTTTATTTTCATATGAGTTCTCTCTTCGAAGTATAACAAAATTACTCGGTATTTCCCTTCTGCTTTTTATAAATATTCCAATTTAAGCCCAGTTTAAAATGGTAATTCCTCACCAGGTATCAAAGACCCTAACATTTAATTTGCAGCTTAAAGGTCAACTGGAAATCAGATACCATTTCACATTCTCGATGAATTACTTGTGAAAGTATTCCTGAATTTGGCATAATTTGCTTTTCTTTGCCTTCTATGCGCTCAGTTCTGAACAGAGAGGAATTGAATAACCTGATCTGAATGAGAAGAATGCCAGGCTTCCCAGCTTCCCGTCAGAGGTGAGATGGCCGAGGGCTGGGAGGAAAGTCAGCTGCCCTCTTTAGGGGCTGACCTCCCGACCCTGGGAGCAGAGGCACCGTCCTTCCCCGGACCCTGGACGGGAAGGGAAAGCGATCCTGCACTTGGAGAGCACTGAGCGGGAGACCCACTGCCTTCTTCCTTCTGCTGAACCCCCACTTCCAGCCCAGCTTTCTCAGCAGCGGGCAGGCAGCGGAATTGCTGAGTAAGCGGGGTGTGCCATGCATGTGACCAGCCATGCAGCCAGAAGAGCGTGGAAACCCAACCCCACAGTGCTGAGCAATGGTGTTAGGGGTGTGGTGCTGGAAGGTGATGGGTTCATGAGCCCCACAATGGGGGAAGTGCCCTCTCAAGAGTGGCCTCGGAGAGCTCCCAGCCCCCTCCTCCGTGGGAGACACAGCTTGGGGGGCCGTGACCAGGAAGCGGGCTCTCACCAGACACCAGATCTGAAGGCACCTAGATCTGGGACGTCCCCACCTCCCAAACCGTGCGAGATGCTTGTCTGGTTTAAACTCCCCAGTCTGCTCTGTCGTTGGAGCAGCCCATGGGGCCTGAGACAAGGAACGGCTGGCTTTGCTTTGAGGCAGTGAAGAGGCTAATCAGAAGCCTCGGTCCGCTGCACGGTGGCGCGCGGGAATGCCTGCTCCTGGCTCTCTGGAGGGGACAGGAGGACACTGGGCGTATTAACCAGCTGGAACACTGCAGGCCTGACACCCTGGCCAATGACCTCATTTTAAAAAAAATAAATAATACAGAATTGATCCCCCTTAAAATTCCAGTCTGGCCATCTTTGTGTGGGCTAAAGAGGCTCTGTATCAGGTGTGCGTTCCCGCCCGTTACTTCTCCCGGGGTTTATCGCGGCCGAGGAAACACACACGTGCACGACACTTCGATGGAAAATGTTGCCCTTCTTCGGCTGAAAATTGCGCGGCCGAGAGTAAGAACCACTCCACTTCATTTAAGTAATGCCCAGTGGGCGAGGAGGAAGACAACTGGGAGTCCACAAATTACCGTTTATCGTTAGTGACAAAGGTGCCACGGCAGGTGCGCAACGGGTGCTGTCTGCGCCCGGGGGTCTCCAGACCGGGCACCGCGGCGGGCCAGGCCCAAGAGCCGCCCGTCTCGCCCGCACCCGACACATACGGAAGGGTTAGCAAGACGCCAGTGACTTGGTGACGACCCCCCTGCTAGTAAGCTACGTTGTGAGCCTGCGTCTGCTGCCCCCAGGACCGCGGCAGCGACACCCTGTCCACCCAGACCCAGAAATGCGCCCGGGCCGCAGAGCGTCTCAGGGATCGCGGCTGCGAACCACACGTCCACGCACAGGCTGCCCAAAAGTCACGTAAGAGCTGATCAGGCGCCTGGGTTCTTCCTTGCTGTCCCTTTGTCAAGTGATGTGAGCAAGGTGTGCTTGACAATCCTTGAGGAATTACAGGCAATAAAGAGTCCATTTTCTGTCAGGTGGCAGGAGCGAATCACTCACCCCCACACCGAGGAGAAGCTGGGCTATTAACTTTGGGTCCTTAACTGACTTTCCCTCTCTCTCCTAGTACAAGACCAGAGAAAGACTGAGATTTATATCGGAAATGGCACAACGGCAAGGTTATTTGTGAATGCAGAAGGCCTGCCCGGCACCAGAAAAAGTCTCTCCATCTACTCCTGTGCCTGCAACTCAGCATTGGGGAGTTTTTCTTTTGCATTATGGATTAATCACCAGGAGTCCTCCTGGAAAACAGGGAGGAACGGAGCCCTAAAAGTATTGTATAAATAATTAATAGAGCTTAGCCTTGACAGTTTACTGACAGACCACGTGAGAGCTCTCAGAGGCAGCCGGGCCAATCAACATACAGGCACGGACATTAACGAGAGATCAGTTGCATGAGAAATCCATTTCTTAGGAAGATAAAGGGCACTGGAGTCCAATCAGGCCATTGTATCATTAGGATCTGGACCAAGGGCTTACTGCTCTCTCCTTGTTTGAGTTTGGACCCTAAATAGACTGTGTTAATGTTAAATGTTAAAACCAGGTAGAAAATTCTTTCCTGGAGGTTCCGTCCCCACAGTCACAGTTGTAGCTCCTGCTGAGAGGGGAAAGGGACAGAAAACAGGTCACCCGGGAACACGTCAGCCCCCAGAACTTGCTTTCTAGTTGTGCCTGAGAAAATTTTTTCACATCTAACCTGATTTTCTCATTTTTTTTTAAAGATTTTATTTATTTATTTGATAGACAGAAATCACAAGTAGGCAGAGAGGCAGAGAGAGAGGAGGAAGCAGGCTGTCCGCAGAGCAGAGAGCCCGATGCGGGGCTCGATCCCACGACCCTGGGATCATGACCTGAGCCGGAGGCAGCGGCTTTAACCCACCGAGCCACCCAGGTGCCCCTGATTTTCTCATTTTTAAGACTGAGATCCTAATGAGGATTTTGGAAGATGATGCACACAAAACACCTGGAAGACGGAAAGCACCAGCTGAAAGTGACCTCAAAGGAACTCTGTATCCCCAGACACAAACACACACAGAAAATGGGACAGACATTTTCTTAAGATACTCAACTGAGGGGCGCCTGGGTGGCTCAGTGGGTTAAAGCCTCTGCCTTCGGCTCAGGTCATGATCCCAGGGTCCTGGGATCAAGCCCCACATCGGGCTCTCTGCTCTGAGGGAAGCCTGCTTCCTCCTCTCTCTCTTTGCCTGCCTCTCTGCCTACTTGTGATCTCTGTCTGTCAAATAAATAAATAAAATCTTTGAAAAAAAAAAGATACTCAACTGAACAGGAAAGATGGACGTTTCTTACCTAGAAGAGTATTTCAAAATATAATATTTCTACAGCATTTAAAATGCATGGATTTTATTAAAAAGAAATAAAATACTCACTTTTTGAAAAATTTGCCTTCTTATATGGGAACTAAAAGCTACCCCATATTTTCATTACAGTAAAAACCGTTCCATCTCAGATAATCTTCTGAGATGTTACTAATTTTCTGATTTATCTGAAAAACAATCATATTTGTAACACAAAGTAATTTAACCTGAAAATTACAATCCATGGACTCTAATGACTTCACACTCATTTTCAGATAAGAAAAATTTCCTATTTGTCTCAGACCCACAAACCCATATAATCTATTAGTGCCTCTAGAACACCATGGCATAAAATAAACGGGGCACCATGAAAAGGAAAAGCAATTACTTATTTCAAATCTATTATCACCTTTGTACTCTCAATTCAGAGAGAAGCAAGAGTGAGTAGAGTGTGCATTCAAGTGTGGAAAGCCCCACGTGCCGATGTGCACATATGCACACACCCGGGCTAATTTCTCTAGGTTCTATGTTGTCTAACACTAACTAGTCTTTTCATGATGCGCTTAAAAAGCTTTTCCCCTGAACGCTGAAAGTGGTCCCCAGGAAAGGCGACGGACAGGACTGGGGTTTATTCCCATCTTCTATGTGGAGAAATTATGGAAGTACCGTTCATTGGCTTATACAAAGGAAGATAGTTATTTAGAAATGCAGAAAAAGGGGCACCTGGGTGGCTCAGCGGGTTAAAGCCTCTGCCTTCGGCTCAGGTCATGATCTAAGGTCCTGGGATTGAGCCCCGAGTTGGGCTCTCTGCTCGGTGGGGAACATGCTTCCCTTCCTCTCTGCCTGCTTGTGATCTCTCTCTGTGTCGAATAAAATTAAAAAAATTAAAAAAAAAAAAAGAAATGCAGAAAAGTTTCCTGACTTAGATCACAGTAACGGAATTGCCTGGAAAGGTCCCATTCGTCGGTTACTCAAGAGTCAACAAGCACTGGAGAACGAGCTTCAGGTCTTCACAATGCGACCAAAGAAACTTCATCAAATCAAAAGAAGTTCTACTCCCCAGAGTCCCCAGGAAACGAACGAGTTCCAGGACTGGAAGGTGTCACTTCCTTTGGTCATCTATAATACCCAAACGAATTGTTCAAAGCTGTCTTTAAGATAATCAAAGAATATAAAAAAATAAACTAAAACTTCCTTTCAGTGAGTCGAATTTCAATGTTTAAAATGATGGTTTTCATCTTGCTCCTGACACCTGACAGGAATATACGAGAATATAGCAGAACTATACTCCAAAGGGGTGCTTTAACTAGAGCAGACGGACCTGCAGTCATCGAGACATCTCATGTTGTTCCTATAAACGCAGACTGAGGCTCTAGCCGGAGACATTTTCAAATTGCGATGTAAAACGATGTACATATCATTCTTTTGATTAGTTAATTCCTAAAATATGAATCTTGGAGTGAAACAATCGTAATTGTACCCACAGGTCGTGGTGTGGCCCATCTCTGCCCCAGGCACTTAGAAGCCATCCTATAAAGTGCTCCTTTTTTTCTGCCCAATTCAACACGGAGAGAAGCGCTCTCAAAATGCTGTCTTCTTGGTGAAGTTCTACACTCTACACACGCATTGTGAGTCTTGAAAAGGCGAGAGGAACAGGGGACCCAGCCCAGAGCTCTGTCCTGACCTTCTGAATGAAATCTCTCTCAGACCAAACCGACAAGATGCCCACTGGTCCTTCTCCCTCTGAACTCCCCCATCCCATGGAGGGGCATGAAGGAGGCAAGTTCCAGCCTCTGACACACAGAGCATCTCAATAACTCTAGCTCATTTTTACGAGGAAAAAATATCTTAAGCTGGTTACAAACCTGCTCCTTATCCTTACTATCTGTATTGAAGACCCCAAATTCTACCAGATACAAAGATTTTCTGATTTCTGCATTTCAGCAAAATAGCATTTTTTGTAATGTTCAATCGCCTAAAGCTTATAAACAAAACAAAACAGAACAAAAAACCTCTCAGGTACAGGAAATGGCCCATCAACTACGGAGCGCCTACAAGGGACCCGTCCCCAGAGAGGGAACTCTGAGTCAGTTTTACTTGAGGGACACGGTGACTCATCGGTTGTCTACCTGATGGTGAGGAGCATCCCTGTTCTCATTATTTTGAGAAACCAAAGGAAAAAGTTAAAAGGCAAGAAATTCTAGTCTTTGAGCCAGTTCATTCTTTTCCCTGACATTTGACTGGCTTTTAAGTTAGTCTGTTTAATGCTACGTAGGGTGCCAAAAATGCAACCAGTCTGTTTCACAGCCCCCTGCAAAATCCATTCAAGACAGTGGTTAGGTCAGCTTTATTTTACCTGATAGAGTCCTTAACCACCTGACTTCTACTAGGCTGCTAATTTTTTTTTAATTGATTGTAGTTTAGACTTGTTTTACAAATAGGTTTATGAGCACAACTACACGACTTGATTTTTTAAACATGTTTATAATTTTTATGGAAACGAAGACAAGCTGCATTTTTATTACTTTCAACCGCTCTGTCATTTTTATTCGATCTACCTTCACACTTCCGTACAAATAGATGAACAAAGAAAACATAAATAAAATCTTAAAATAAGTTCAAGTTCAAATTCCAAATGGAAATGAAAAGAAAACCAGAGCTGGTTCTAATAGTATTTAGTAGCATCAAGGACAATGCAAGCGTGTCATTTCTCCGTATCTCTAAATGTGCAAGACTGATCTTTCAGAAGAGCAAATGCCTGGCCAAGAACACAGAATGTCAACAGCCAGGTGAACGACAGACCCACTAGAACACAGGAGTAAGTTTCCAACTAGAGTCTGCCTCTCCTAGCCCACCGGGAGCCAGGCCCTCTCCTTGGGGTCCATTGTGTGGACCACCCAAGTCATGTGTTTGACATAAGAGCCTGGGTATAGAATTAAGCACACCCCACCATGTGAGGTCACCCGCATTGGAAGGATTCTTCCCCAAATCACCACAGAGTTCATTCTCACTGGCTAGACATCGGCTCAAAGGCCATTCCCTCGGCGAATGTGGCCTGAGGAAGCTAGGGACTCTCTAGCCCAACTCCTGGCACTGGTTCGTGGAAGAGTTGGTTACGACTCATCTTCTCTGTGAGACCATTCAAGATCCAGGGCCCCACCTCTTGCCCTTCATCACCTGACCCACCTTACCACCTCCTCACCAATGGCCGTGGCCTTGTCCATACTCAGTCAACATCTGTTAACTGAATGAGAAAATGCAGTTTTGATCTTTTTAAGTGTTTGTAATATGGTCGCTTCTTATTTTGATACATTTTCTCTTGGCCCTTTGTCTCTGCACAGCTCGTAGCTACTAGAAGAGGTGTTTTAGAATGTGTGCGATGATGACAAGACCAGTCTAATTCCAGTTGCATCTAGTTCTGCAGACTCCCAAGTTGCCAGTTGCCAAGTGAGAGGGTCCCGTCCCCAGAACAAAAACAGGAAACAAACATCTGGGGACCATTTACTCATAGCGTCCCGGCTATATGATCAACCCACCCTCCCATCTGGAAATATCCATCTTAAAAGACTCCAACCCAGATCTTAAAAATATCCTTCCCTCGTTACCCTTTCTGCGAGAGCACACAAACCCAGGAAGGCAGTGTTCTTCCTTAGAAGCAGGAAATCCCGTGAATGAAGCATCGCTGGATGAACAGGTTTTGTTCGGGGCCCATAACTGAGTATTCTGAGATGCAGAAATTTTTTAGAGGTCTTTAGCAGAAGGAAAAAAAAAAAAAAGAGTGGGCAAGACTCAGATACGGTGTTATTACAGAGCTAAAGCTTAATTCAGATTCTGGTCGGGAACCAAGCAAAAATCTCAGGATAGGGTTTTCTTCAACTCTATGTGTGTACTTATTCCGGGAGTCTTCTTATCTCCTGCATAGGCTTCTCTCATATCCAACAGAAGCATGTGTTTGGAGTTTTCTGAGCTTCACAGCCAGAAGCACTGCCATGGAAAGCAGGTGCTCGCTGTGTCTCCAGCAGGCATCACAGCAGCTCGACCAGCAGAGCTGAAATGCAGCCGATGGGCCCTCTTGTTGTTTGTGCAACGGGGGAGGGACAGGGATGCTGTCACTGCCTCCCTACCAGCGGGGGAAAGCCCAAAATGTATTTCTGATTTCCCTTCTCAGAGAAACTGTTATAGGATTTTCCACATCATCTCACCCTATGCAATGTAAAATACGAGAGTATGCGCAATGGGACAGACACCATTGGCGAGAGTGAACGGATTCACACAAACACGAACAAATCTACTGTATTTCTAGCAGAAAGAACACTAGTTTCAATAATACTAGAAGGAGTACAAAATAATACAACTCTGGTTCAAGAAGGATCTACCTACTTAACGTCTGCTTGGGCATTTCCTCCCCATAGGGACGCCAAATATTCAATGATAAACAACCTCAACAAACTTCACTAGTCTTCTGCCCTGGATTTAATTCATGAAAGAAAAATTAATGATTTCCCTCTTTTGGGGGGAAGCAGCAGAGTATCTCCATGATCAGTTTTCCAAAGATTAATTCCAGATATATTTTAATGCCACAGAATGTAATATATTCACAATATATTATAAAATTAACACTACTTCCTAGCATGTTCCAAATGAACAGAATGTCAATTTGTCACTCAGGGTGTGGCGATGTTTAGCATCAAGAAGGATTTTTCAGTTCTGGTGTCTGTCTTCCCTCCCATGAAATGAGGAGCACACGTGGTGTTCTGGGTGATGGTCCTCGACGGGGCAGCCAGCACCTAGGAAAGTCCATTGGGCTGGGTCATTACCAAGCCCCACAGCCGAAACACAAGTCCGGAGCCCACACTCCGTCTCACTGCACCGTGCATTGGCATGCCGAGTACTCCCGACGGGTCTAACAAATACCGCCAGGCACATGTCCCACCCTCTTCCTGCCACACGGACTCCGTGTCCTTTAAGTAACGGACACATTGCTTTAGAAAGGTCTTCAGACCACTGTTCTCTTCTTTAATAATGTCTTCTTTCTCTCTCAAGAGAAAGCTGCTGGAAAACCAGGCATGTCCTAATAATCTTGGCGTCCACATAACTTAACAGAGTGTCTAGGTAGGTTCGCTACAGAACACATCTTACTTCATTAAAAAAAGCCATTTGCTTCACTTAAGGACAAAGAATAGCATAAATGTTAGTTAGCACTATGCCAATCAGATCCAAACGTTAAATATTAATAACAGACTTACAGTTATACACTGGAAAATTTGCATCAACTATAAAAAGAGGCATAATTATTCATGCATAAACACTATTTTTACATACACATTTTATTAAATTATAATCACTATGGGTGAATTAAATCCTTATTAATAGAATTAGTTTTGCTATTCATTTTCATATTTACTGAATTATATCATTAGTTATGAGAATGTAAGTTTTTCCTTTTGTAATAGTAGGTCTATAAAAACCCACGCCTATTGTGTTTGGTGTTCAGAAGGTAGCAAATACAGAAATGTTTGAAACAGAAACTACTGAATAAAATTAGATATAGTCATAACAAGTATTCTATAAAAGTCTTTTGTGTTTTAAGAAATAGATTACAGTGTGGAGATTCCTTAAGAAATTAAAAATAGAACTTCCCTATGACCCTGCAATTGCACTGCTGGGTATTTACCCCAAAGACACAGATGTAGTGAAAAGAAGGGCCATCTGTACCCCAATGTTCACAGCAGCAATGGCCACGGTCGCCAAACTGTGGAAAGAGCGAAGATGCCCTTCAACGGACGAATGGATAAGGAAGATGTGGTCCATATATACAATGGAATATTACGCCTCCATCAGAAAGGATGAATACCCAACTTTTGTATCAACATGGACGGGACTGGAGGAGATGATGCTGAGTGAAATAAGTCAAGCAGAGAGAGTCAATTATCATATGGTTTCACTTCCTTGTGGAGCATAAGAAATAACACGGAGGACATGGAGAGATGGAGAGGAGAAGTAAGTTAGGGGAAATTGAAGGGGGAGAAGAACCATGAGAGACTGTGGACTCTGAGAAACAGACTGAGGGTTCTGGAGGGGAGGGGAGCAGGGGATGGGTGAGCCTGGTGGTGAGTACTATGGAGGGCACGGATTGCATGGAGCAGTGGGTGTGGTGCATAAACAATGAATTCTGAAACACTGAAAAGAAAAAAATAAAAAGTGTGGTTAGAACTGTCACACTATGGCATCCTGGTTGACATGTGACCTGGCTACCTCAATAAAATGTAAGCACACATACACAAAGGAAATAGATAATAGATGTATGGATGTATATCCATATGTTTGCATATATAAAATACGCACATATATGCATAAAATATTTATGTGACCTGAGAAAGTTAAGTGACTTGTCCAGAGGCTGAAATGTACTAAAGGCTCATGTGGGATGCTTTCCTCTATCTACCAATAGCTAAGATTGGGAAAACTACCGCACAGCGAAAAAAGACAAACTACGTTTCAGTGATTTCAAGAGGACATGAATCATGCAGAATATATTCTCTCACTAGAATAGAGATGAGAAGTCAATACGAATAAAGTTGCTGGAAAACCCCAAATTTTGAACTCAGTCTCTATTCTTCTTAAGAATTTACATTTCAAAGAGAAAATCATAAGAGAAAATAGAAAATATTTTAAATGAATTACTACAAAATGTATGTCATGCAGATAAAATAGTGTTTGGAGGGCAATCTTTACCATATGAAAGAGCTAAATCGGTGACCTTATATTCTACTCAAATTGGCAGGAAAAGAACAGAATAAGCCCAATATAAATAGAAGAAGAGAAATAAAAGAAATAAGTGAAATTTTTAAAAAAAGATAAGCTGAAGTATCTTTTGGGAAAAAAGAAATCTGATAAACTCTTATCTAGAAGGAATACAAATCACCAGTATGAAAAATGACAAATTATTTATCACCACAGATTTTCTGGACACTAAGAAAATTTAAAATACTATTAATAACTTTGTACCAACAGATTTTATAACAGAGATTAAGTGCACAAATATCTTGAAAAATATAATTTACCAAAACTGACGTAATAAATACAAAATCTGCAAAGTTCTGAATCTCAGAAATGCTTTTTTTTTTTAACAGATTCACAAAAGAAAACTCCAGACACAGCTATTTCCTTGTGAATTTTGTCAAGGAATAACATCAAACTTTCTGAGAAATGGAGGCCAGGGAACACGGATTTACTCATTTTTTTTTTGAGATTACTCTTACCCTTATGGCAACACCTGAAAAAAAACTTACCAAAAAAAGAGAATTACAAGCCACAACACTCATGGGTATAGACACATAATTCTTAATAAACTATAGTAAGCCAGTGAAGGGAGGGAAAAACTGAAGGGGAAGAAATCAGAGAGGAAGAGAAACCATGAGAGGCTCTGGACTCTGGGAAAGCACCTAGGGTTACAGATGGGTGGTGGGGGATGGGGCAACCGGGGGATGGGCATGAAGGAGGGCATGTGATGTGTGAGCTCCGGGTGCAACTTATGTGCAACTGATGAGCCACTGAACACTACACCAAAAACTAATGATGTACTATATGCTGACTAATTGAATTTAAATTTAAAAAAATAATAAAATAACATGTAACAAGTCAAGCCCAACAGTATATAAAAAGATAATATTTTATGACCAAATAGACTTCATCAGGAATGCAAAATTGGCTTGACATTTTAAACACTAATCAATATAATTGACCATATTAATATGAAAAGGAAGGAAAATGCCACCGTTTCAACTGATGTGGAAAAAGCAGTTGCCAAATTAAGCAGCTTCATAACAAAACCGTTAGCAAATAGCAGGAAACCATCTTGGACTGATAAAGAACATTTATGAAAAAAAAATCAAGTCAAAGTTCCAACAGAGAGACCAAAACTCCTCCAGTAATTTGAGTGGAGAATTTGTATTAAAGACTTGATTAATTTCCAAGCATTTTTTCTTGCAAAATGTGTTTGAATGAGCATTATTTTGTGTTAAGAAGCAAAAGCCTGAATTTGGTTTAACATTTACAGACAGCTATGTCTTATTACAGTGAATAACTTTGAGACTTTGACGACTATCATCTGAAATGTAAGAGTTCAAGTGTCTTAGCTTACTGGATCTTTTTTTTTTTTTTGAGACAGAAAGAAAACAATGGGGTGCCTTGTGGGAGGCTCATTTGGTAAAATGTATGCCTTCAGCTCAGATCATGATCCCAGGGTTCTGGAATCGAATCCCCCATGAGGCTCGCTGCTCAGTGGGGAGTCTATTTCTCCTTCTGGCCCCCCTCTTGCTCCTGCGCACACACACCCTCTCTTTCTCAAGTAAACTACGTCTTTAAAAAAATGATGAATTAGCAGAGGATTAAGTACAAAGAGAGTTAAAGAGAACGGCTACAGAGTAACAGGAGAGTAGCCTGTGTATTTAACCCACTGAGCCACTCAAGCGCCCCTAGTAGCCTGTGTCTTTAAGGCTGACAGAACCCAGAGAAGAAAGGGGGAAAAGAAAGTCATCCTACAAGGTGGCACCTGAGAACCACAGAAGGGCCAGTGGTCCATGGGACAGTGGAAGGACTTGCTGAGTCCCAGAGTGGAGAGCTGACGAGGCAGGAAGTACTGGCCGGAGCTCTGTTGAACCTTTCCGGCAAGTCAGCCTGGGGGTTGCCAGCCAGACTCTAGGAGGATGCCCCGGCCGTCCTGGACTGTGCACACAGCCACTGACACAGAAGGAAATTAGGAGCACCCCGGAACCAGCAGGAACAGCGCCTTCCTCTGTTAGCAACCTGCAGCAACCAGGAAAGCCGAACGTGGCGCGAGCCGGCGAAGGACAAGGGTTTCCGGGACACACATCTAGCACCCCAACGCCGGCAGAGAAGGGTTGATCTGGACACGAGAGGCAGTTTGTTGGTAACCAGGACAAGCAAGGTCATCTGTACCGGCCTGTATTTTCCCACTGTGTTCAAAACCAAGGCAAAGTTGCTCATTTTTATCACTGCTATGCAACATGGTGCTGAAGGGACTATCCATTTCAGGACAGACCCAGGGAGAAATAGGAGGCCAGGGCGCCTGGATGCTCAGTGGGTTAGGAGTCCAACTCTTGGTTTCGGCTCGGTCATGATCTCACTCCCTAGGTGTGAGTCCTGCACTGGGCTCCAACCTTAGTGGGGAGCCTGCTTGGGATTCTCTCCCTCTCCCTCTGCCCCTCCCCTGCTCACTCATCCACTCACTCTCTCTCTAAAAGTAAATCTTAAAAGATAAAAAGCCAAAAGGAAGAGGTAAACCCCCTTTGTAGATGATATGATGATTTACATTAAGATGCCAGCAAATCTTCAAAATAGCTACTAGAACTAATAATTGGATTTGGGAAGGTCACAAGTTACAACATTAATACAAAAAAAATCTTACTTATTATCAAACAAAACTGAAATGTAATAAACAATGGCATTCATAATAATAACAAAACACTAGAAGCAGATAAGAATAAATCTTACGTTCTGAAAGGAACCCTAAAGAAATGGTGAGATATTTTATGTATTCATGTTTTGGAAGACTATTATTAAAATGGCAATACTTCTCAAATGCATGCATATAGATTCAAAGCAAGCCCAACCAAAAACCCAAGGAAATTTTTATAGAAATTGACAAGATGATTCTAAATGAATCTATGAAATGCAAAAGGCCCAGAATAAACAACACAATAATTAAAAAAAAAGTTGGAGCATCTACTTTACCTGACTTCATGACGTAATGTGTATCACAATGATCAATTCAGCAAAAAGACAAACATCATTGGAAAAAAAAAAAAAAAAGTCCCTCACATATATCAGAAATTGATTTTCAACAATGGTGCCAACTCATTTCAATGAGGGAAAATGAAGTCTTTAACAAAGGTTAGACCAGCTGAATATTTAAGTCTTTTTTTCAGTGAGTACCGACACTTACCTAGCACTATACACAAGAAGTTAACTTTGTACAAATCATAGTCCTTTCAACAAGCGATGCTGGAACATGTGGATATCCACATGCAAAAAGATGAATTTAAAACCGTAATTCACAACACATATGCAAATTAACTCCAAAGGGACCACAGATCTCGGCTAAAGAGCTCAACTATTAAAACTTTAGAAGAAAACATTTGTGGTTTTGGAGTATGCAAACATTCTTATATATTCCATAAATTTAAAAAAATACCGATAAATTGAACTTTATAGGATTAAAAATGTTTGTTTTCCAAAATACACCATTAAGAGAATGTATCTGGGAGAAATTATCCGTAACACAGATCAGTGGAAGATTTTAAGACACTTCACAAGAGGAAGATAGGAACGAGGAAGCACGTGACAAGATACTAACATCGTAAGTCATCAGATAAATGTAAATTCAACCACAGACAGATACTCTTTGACACGGCCATCAGAACGACCAAAATTGAAAAGGCTGGACACACCAAATACTGACTAAGATGTGGAGTAGACATAACTTGTAACTGCTGCTGGGAATGTAAAAGGCTAAAAACCCAGGGAAACTGTGGCCATTGATTCAAGAATTCAACATAACCCTACCTTAGGACCCATACATTCCATTCCTAGGTATTTACCCATACAAGTGACCACGGAAACTTTATTTTTAATAACTAAAAACTGGAGGAGAGGGGCAAAACAAAAACAAACCCATGTTCATCAACAAAGGATAAATCAAATATGGCCTAACCATACAATAGAATACTCTCTGGCAATAAAAATAATGCACTTTGGAGGTACCTGGTGTCTTAGTCATTTAAGCACCTGCCTTCGGCTCAGGTCATGATCCTGGAGCTCCTTGTTCGGAGGGGAGCCTGCTTCTTCCTCTCCCTCTAACCCTCCCCCTGCTCCTGCTCAGTCTCTCAAATAAATAAAATCTTTTTTTTAAAGATTTTATTTACTTATTTGACAGACAGAGATTACAAGTAGGCAGAGAGGCAGGCAGAGAGAGGATG